>BQNB010008767.1:0-12960 GCA_026074375.1 Tanacetum coccineum
GCCATGTTTTGACCGGTTCACCTCTGTATGATTATCCGGCTTTCAAAAACCGGAGATGACTCTTATCATCAATTGGCCTTCTCGTTTGACCGGTTAAACATGCTCGTATGGACTATGGAGTTAAACTTGCGTACATATTTGACGCTACTCATTGACGTAAGGGGAAAATAGTATCGTACAGAGTAACTTACGAACCACAAACAAATGTTACCATTACCATTCAGTACCCGCTAAAGCCCACACGATAGATGTAAGTTTCGATTGGTCCATTGCTCAAAAATGTAATTAAGTTGCACAACATACAAATCCAACTCAATAAAATAGAATGTTTGTCCCACATCGGCTAGTGAGAATAATGGAATGAGAAGAGGATTCTATAAAGTTGGGATCAACACTTCAAAAACTCGATCTGGTATGCGTTTGAAAATTTATCTTCCATTAATATTTTTATATACAATGCATCACATGGTAAATAACTAAAGTTTTGGTATATAAATTCACAGGAGGTTCTACACATTCAAAGAGATTAATCAAAAAATCTTCAACTGGTAATTTTTCATATATTAAAAGTTAACAATGTTTATTGGACAAATGATGAATTTTTTAAAAAATTTAAACTTTTACATTAATCATATTGATCATGTGTGTTACTCCCTCCGTCCCTAAATAAGTGTCCACTATTAACTTTCGAAGTTATTCATCTTCAACTTTGACCTTAAATTATTTTGATTGTGTTATATAATACTTGAAGCAAAATATATGAATGGATTGAATTTTCAATGTATTTTCATGGATATGATTTTCATCAAGTATTATATAACACAAACAAAATAATTTAAGGTCAAAGTTGAAGAAAAATGACTTTGAAAGTCAATAGTGGACATTTAATTAGGGACGGAGGGAGTATATAATTTTTATTTTAAATCATTCCAGATGTTGAACGTACACCTAATGATGTTTCGAAGCGAGTTTGGTTTAACTCAAACAACAGTTCCAAATCTGGTATGCAAATCAGTATAGTAATAGAAAACTCGAAAAACTTATGATGTCTTTCGATAAAGTTAAGTAGAAAAGCTAATAATGATTGATGTTAAATCTAGTCACGGGTCAATAATAGATGACTAATTATATTGATTTAATTGAGAGGTTATTTTGATCAGAATTGTCATACCAGCAAAGCATGTTAGGAAGCGAGTATCCCACAAATTTAAAAAGCCCCCTCTAAGCCTTAACATCTCTATCAACTACATGGTGGAATCTTTTGATTTATGATTTCACTTTAAGATATGTAAACGTCACCACGTGCATATAGACAAGGAACTTTTTATGTGGGTTTATGTTGATGAAGAAACTTGCTGGTCTACGTTACTTTTATAAGTTGCAAGCATTAAGATCATTTGGTTAACGTCTTAATGATCGTGAACAGATGCTCAAATACTGATAGGTGCGTAAAATGAATTGAAGATCAGCTCAAATAATGATAGGTGCGTAAAAAGAATTGAATAAGCTGATGACCTTGTTGCATCTTTTCACCGTCGACACCTTTAATTTGTTAAATACATTTTTATACTTTTTTCATGCACAAATCAGAAAGAACAATTTTTATTGCTGTCTTTTAGTATATTTTTGTGAATATTGTGTGTTCTATTCAAACTAAATTTATATTGGATGCTTTTTGATAGCCACAATATGTGGACTGCGTGAAATCTCTTCCGAGGCCATTACCGCCTGCAACCATTGCAGAACCAACAAAGGATGAGGAGATGGACGAGGTACGTGTGTTTGTTTGATTATTTATTTATGCAGAATGCACACTATGCCATGTTTTTCAAATAGTGTCACTATGAAAATACTGTTTTGCCTTTTTTTGGTCGCAAAGCACCGCAAATGGTGAAAACTTATGTGCTAAGGATCTGTTGCAGCAGCATCTAAGCATGCTGAGAAAGTTTGAGTGAGGTATGTGTTCTTAAAGCCGAGTTCCATCGTATATCGTATAATATCATAACTAGCTACTCATTAGACTCGAAAATTTCAAAATTGATTTTTGTTATTTCAAGTCATTAGTTTATAAGTTGACTGACATCATAACAATGTCCCAAATAAAAATGGGCTTAACAAAGACCACAAACCAATAAGGCTTTAGCACTTAAGCAATAATCAGATTTTCCCACAAGAAATAATCAAACGCGTATGCATTTAACAAGGATTCACATAAGCAACAATCAGATTTTCCCTAAACACCAAGCCCGGTGCATCGCACGGGTTGGCATGCCTCGTGAAGTTAAAAAAACAGCTACTATGTATTAATCACTATTTAAAGCCTATAGGTAAATTGCGATGGTGGAATGTTGATAGAGCTTGTACAAGGCAGCTTCATGATTAATGAAAGATGAGGGGCCAAATCGGAGTTCAAGAGCCCTACAAAACTCTCCCCATGTTGTCAATTGTTGATTTTGATAGAACCAATTAAACCAAGGGCATCGCCTATAAAAAAATAAACCGCTTGAATCCGATGTTCTAACGGAGTATTGTGGATGGTGAAATATCTTTCTGTTTGTAAGATCCAATCCGTCAGGTTAGAGCCGTCAAAGGTAGCGATCTCGAGACGAATAGGACGTAGTTCAAAAGGAAATTTAGTTGCGTTTGAATTTGGTCCGATGGGAGGTGGGGTTTGGAGAATTGGTTTGAATGAAGGAGGTGAGGTTTGAAAATTGAATTTCATTCTTTTTAGATGTAATAGATGCTAGTTGTGTTTGGGTGGATTGTAACTGGTGGTTTGTATTTTGAGATGATTGCAACAATTCTTCTATGCTAGCATCATGGCTAGAAATTGTTGTTTGTAGTTGGTTTGTGATTGCATTAATAGATGTGAGGTTATCTATGGTATTTTGAGCACGAGTGGGCATGATTGAATGCTCAATCCTCTTTCGAGTAGAGGTATACTCCTAAATTGTAAAATGAAAGGAAAAGAGAGAAAATGTTAGAGAGAAGAATACTGTTTCATTGATATCTTCTTTTGTGAAAGCATTACAATATTTATAGTAAAAAAAGGAAATTGCTAGGAAAGGACATAAATAACAAATATGAATGGACAGTTGGCCCATAACGTCATAGTTGGTCCACAGTGATTGGACATGGTTGTGTAGATCTTAAATTTAGTTATAAAATTCCTTACCATTAGATACTCTAGCAGTCAACCCAAAATCTGCAAGCTTAATCGAACCAGAAGATGAAAGAAGGATATTTTCAGGTTTTACATCACGATGAATAACGCCCATTTCATGACAAAACTTAAGAACGGACATTAATTCCTTGATTAAATTAGCAGCTTTTTGCTCTGAAAACACACCATCTTTCCTCATCTAATCAAGCAACTGCCCACCTGAACATAGCTCCATTACAAGATGAAAATATTGAGCATCTTCATACACCGCCTTTAATGTCACTATCCCCTGATGACCAGAAAGGTGCTGCATAATCTCGACTTCCTTATGTACAATCTCCTCCCCCTTTGGTAAACTTTTGCAAGCATACTGATCTCCATTAACCTTACTCCGACACATAACCACGGATCCAAACTTCCCCTGACCAAGGGTTTCACCTCTTTCAAACTCTTGCTCGATTTTATTTTTCCAACCCATTCGAGTTGCGGAATCAATACAACCAATCTTCCTCTTAAGACCCCTACCATGAGGGTCTGAACCCACGCTCACTAAATTGTTGACCAAGTTTTCGTGTGAAATCCGTGTGAAATCCGTGGCAAATTTCCCACAGATTTCCCACTATTCTTGTTGATTCGACATGTGTGGGAAAATTGTGGCAAATTTCACACATATTTGCCACGGCTACAGATTTCCCACAGATTTCCCACAGATTTTGGACTATCGTTTGTTAGTCTAAATGTGGACATTATCACACGTTTATGTCCGTGGGAAAGTCAGAGTAATTTCCCCCAGATTACACCCACCAAGTTGATAAATCCGTGGGCAAATGCGTGTGGTAATTTCCCACAAAAATTTCCGTCTTTACGTTTCTGTCTACTTAGCATTTCTCCGTTACTTAGTATGTGTTCATCTTTGTGTTTGTAGTTTAATTCATATGTGTTTGTTGGATTAACGTTAAACTATTTATGTGAGCTATCGCCAAGTATACGTGTTGGTTTAGGTATACCTTTTGTGTAACAAATCATTAAGTGGTATATATCTACACGTGTTGTGTTCCACAGGTGCGTTTATGACATTAATTGTATGCGTTGATGCTTTAGTATTAAGTATACGAATTGTATACGCATGAACGTGTAACCATATCGGTTAAAGGTAAAGTAAAACGATTATGTCCGTGGAAGTCGTGGGTAATTTTCTACTGTTTACCCACCATGTTGATAAATCCATGGGAAATTACGCGTGGGTTAGATTTCCAAGATTACCACAAAAATACCGTCTTTTCGTTTCTTTCCCCACTACGAATTCCCACGTACTTAGTATATGTGTATTCATATGTGTTTGTGTTTTATATCATATGAGGTTTGTTGATTAATGTAACTATTTTTCGTGAGTATCGCAAGTTTACTTGTTGGTTTAGGTATAATCTCTTTGTGTAACAATCGTTACGTTGTGTATGAGTATCCTACACGTGTTGTGTGTTTCCACATGTGCGTTTATGACATTCATTGTATGCATTGATGTTTAGTATGTAAGTATACGAACTTGTATACGCCCTAAACGTGCTAAACCGTATCGTAAAAGTAAAAAGAAAAATCGATTATGTCAGTGGGAAAAGTCATGGATAATTTCACCCCACAGATTACCACCATGTTGATAATTCCGTGGGTAATTTCCACAGATTTCCCACAAAATACCGTCTTTACGTTTCTGCCTACTTACGCATTCCCACGTTACTTAGTATGTGTTCATATGTGTTTGTAGTTTAATATCATATGTGTTTGTTGATTAACGTAACTATTTATGTGAGTATCGCAAGATACGTGTTGGGATTGGTATAACTTTTGTGTAACAAAAAAAACTCATTTTTTACATGTGTATGAATATCTACACGTGTGTGTTCCACATGTGCGTTTATGACATTCATTGTATGCGTTGATGTTTAGTATGTAAGTATACGAACTTGTATACGCATGAACGTGTAACCATATCGTAAAAGCAAAAGAAAACGATTATGTCCGTAGGAAAGTCGTGGGTAATTTCCCACAGATTACCCACCAAGTTGATAAATCCGTGGGAAATACCTGGGTAATTTCCACGATTTCCACAAATACCGCTTTACGTTTTTCCCACTTTACGCATTCACGTTATTAGTTGGTGTTTAGATTTGTTTGTAGTTTAATATCATATGTGTTCTTGATTAACTTAACTATTTATGTGAGTATCGCAAGTATACATGTTGGTTTAGGTATAACCTTTTGTGTAAAAATCGTTTAGTCGTGTATGAATATCTACACATTGTGTTGTTCCACATGTGCGTTTATGACATTCATTGTATGCATTGATGTTTAGTATGTAAGTATACGAACTTGTATACGCCTAAACGTGTAACCGTATCGTAAAAGTAAAAGAAAACGGATGATGTCAGTGGGAAAAAGTTTGGGTAATTCCCACAGATTAACCACTAAGGTGATAATCCAGTGGGAAATTCGTGGGTATTTTCACCATGTTTCCCACAAAAAATACAGTCTTTACGTTTCTGCTTACTATACGCTATTCACTCGTACTTAGTATGTGTTCATATGTGTTTGTAGATTAATATCTTTTGTGTTTTGTGATTTACGTAAATATTTATGTGAGTTTATTCTCAAGTATACGTGTTGGTTTAGGATATAACCTTTTGTGTAACAAATCATTACGTATGTATGAATTATATATCGTGTGTGTTCACATGTCCGTTTATGGACATTCATTGTAAGCATTGATGTTTAGTATGTAAGTATACGAACTTGTATAAGCTTCTGATACGTGTATCATATCGTAAAAGTAAAAGGAAAAACGATTATGTCCGTGGGAAAGTCCGTGGGTTAATTTCCACAGATATCCACCAGTTGACTAAAATCCGTGGTAAATACGTTCGGTTATTTACTACTGATTTTCCCAAACAAAAAATACCGTCTTTACGTTTTGCCCTACTTACAACATTTCCACGTTACTTAGTATGTGGTTCATATGTGGTTTGTAGTTTAATATCATGATGGTGTTTTGTTTATTAACGTAAATATTTATTGTGAGTATCGCAAGTATAAGTGTTGGTTTAGTATAACTTTTGTGTAACAAATCGTTACGTGTGTATGAACTATCTATACACATGTGTGTTCACATGTTCCGTTCTATGACAATTCATTGTATCGATAGAGTTTTTATTTAAGGTATACGAACTTGTATACGCCTGAACGTGTAACCATGTCGTAAAAGTAAAAAAACGATTATGTCCGTGGGAAAGTCGTGGCTAATTTCCCACAGATTACCCACCAAGTTGATAAATCCGTGGGAAATACGTGGGTAATTTCCCACAGATTTCCCACAAAAATACCGTCTTTACGTTTCTGCCTACTTACACATTCCCACGTTACTTAGTATGTGTTCATATGTGTTTGTAGTTTAATATCATATGTGTTTGTTGATTAACGTAACTATTTATGTGAGTATCGCAAGTATACGTGTTGGTTTAGGTATAACCTTTTGTGTAACAAATCATTACGTGTGTATGAATATCTACACGTGTGTGTTCCACATGTGCGTTTATGACATTCATTGTATGCATTGATGTTTAGTATGTAAGTATACGAACTTGTATACGCCTGAACGTGTAACCATATCGTAAAAGTAAAAGAAAACGATTATGTCCGTGGGAAAGTCGTGGGTAATTTCCCACAGATTACCCACCAAGTTGATAAATCCGTGGGAAATACGTGGGTAATTTCCCACAGATTTCCCACAAAAATACCGTCTTTACGTTTCTGCCTACTTACACATTCCCACGTTACTTAGTATGTGTTCATATGTGTTTGTAGTTTAATATCATATGTGTTTGTTGATTAACGTAACTATTTATGTGAGTATCGCAAGTATACGTGTTAGTTTAGGTATAACCTTTTGTGTAACAAATCATTACGTGTGTATGAATATCTACACGTGTGTGTTCCACATGTGCGTTTATGACATTCATTGTATGCATTGATGTTTAGTATGTAAGTATACGAACTTGTATACGCCTGAACGTGTAACCATATCGTAAAAGTAAAAGAAAACGATTATGTCCGTGGGAAAGTCGTGGGTAATTTCCCACAGATTACCCACCAAGTTGATAAATCCGTGGGAAATACGTGGGTAATTTCCCACAGATTTCCCACAAAAATACCGTCTTTACGTTTCTGCCTACTTACACATTCCCACGTTACTTAGTATGTGTTCATATGTGTTTGTAGTTTAATATCATATGTGTTTGTTGATTAACGTAACTATTTATGTGAGTATCGCAAGTATACGTGTTAGTTTAGGTATAACCTTTTGTGTAACAAATCATTACGTGTGTATGAATATCTACACGTGTGTGTTCCACATGTGCGTTTATGACATTCATTGTATGCATTGATGTTTAGTATGTAAGTATACGAACTTGTATACGCCTGAACGTGTAACCATGTCGTAAAAGTAAAAAAACGATTATGTCCGTGGGAAAGTCGTGGCTAATTTCCCACAGATTACCCACCAAGTTGATAAATCCGTGGGAAATACGTGGGTAATTTCCCACAGATTTCCCACAAAAATACCGTCTTTACGTTTCTGCCTACTTACACATTCCCACGTTACTTAGTATGTGTTCATATGTGTTTGTAGTTTAATATCATATGTGTTTGTTGATTAACGTAACTATTTATGTGAGTATCGTAAGTATACGTGTTAGTTTAGGTATAACCTTTTGTGTAACAAATCATTACGTGTGTATGAATATCTACACGTGTATGTTCTACATGTGCGTTTATGACATTCATTGTATGCATTGATGTTTAGTATGTAAGTATACGAACTTGTATACGCCTGAACGTGTAACCATGTCGTAAAAGTAAAAAAAACGATTATGTCCGTGGGAAATACGTGTGTAATTTCCCACAGATTTCCCACAAAAATACAGTCTTTACGTTTCTGCCTACTTACACATTCCCACGTTACTTAGTATGTGTTCATATATGTTTGTAGTTTAATATCATATGTGTTTGTTGATTAACGTAACTATTTATGTGAGTATCGCAAGTATACGTGTTAGTTTAGGTATAACCTTTCGTGTAACAAATCATTACATGTGTATGAATATCTACACGTGTGTGTTCCACATGTGCATTTATGACATTCATTGTATGCATTGATGTTTAGTATGTAAGTATACGAACTTGTATACGCCTGAACGTGTAACCATGTCGTAAAAGTAAAAAAACGATTATGTCCGTGGGAAAGTCCTGGCTAATTTCCCACAGATTACCCACCAAGTTGATAAATCCGTGGGAAATGCGTGGGTAATTTCCCACAGATTTCCCACAAAAATACCGTCTTTACATTTCTGCCTACTTACACATTCCCACGTTACTTAGTATGTGTTCCTATGTGTTTGTAGTTTAATATCATATGTGTTTGTTGATTAACGTAACTATTTATGTGAGTATCGCAAGTATACGTGTTAGTTTAGGTATAAACTTTTGTGTAACAAATCATTACGTGTGTATGAATATCTACACGTGTGTGTTCCACATGTGCGTTTATGACATCCATTGTATGCATTGATGTTTAGTATGTAAGTATACGAACTTATATACGCCTGAACATGTAACCATATCGCAAAAGTAAAAACACATGACTATAAACATAAACGACACCACCCGCAATGGAGCGCGGGTGATAAAAAACGGAATAAAAAACCACATGACTATAAACATAAACAACACCTGCCGCAGGTACTATAAACATAAACAACACTTGCCGCAGGTACATTAATTTTATGTTTTTTATTTTTCCATAGGTACATTAATTTATACAATATTTAAATGTTTTTATTTATCTTAATCTTTCCCGGTTTCCCTCTCCTAAAAATTTCATGTGTCCCGCTTGAACTTTTCCCCAAAATCAAAATAACATTTTTTCCCACTATATCTTATCTGATTTGTCATCCACACATCCTCTTCTCTTCTAATTTTTCATAAGCACATCTTGCATCTCAACTGTTGCCGCCGACCCACCAAACCATCGCCATCTCATATCCTAACTACAACACGAATCACCGTTTCACCTCCGAACAACCACAGTCCCCAAAAATAGCACAGGTATGGTTTCAATTTTTAAAGTTTTTTTAATTGTTCCTTTTTGGAACAATTTTTATCATTTGCTTACTATTTATTTTATGCGATTTGGGTTCTAATAGCTTTTTATAGTTTATGATTTGAGCATGTTTATGTGTCTGAACACAAGGTGTTTGTTGAAATGTTTAAACTTGTATTTATGTTTTCTTCAGGCTAGCTTCTTCCTTTTGTTGTTCAGGTATAAGAGACCAGTTTATATCAAAGAGAACGTGTGTATGTGGAGCTACGGATAGACTTGCAGATGAATTGTTGCCTAATAAGACACTTAGAGAGACAATAATAGTTCAAGCAGCCGTGATCAAGGTATATGATCAACCAATGACCCATTTAGTTCTTGTTAAAATTCAATAGGTTAGCTGAGTTTTATATGTTTCTTTTTCAGCCAAGGACAACATATATAGGCTTCTATCACTTGTGTCGAGATCTTTGTAGTTAGATACTTAAGGTTATAATTAAAGTAATAAAGTCATGGTTACATGCAATGTGCCGCTTTGTATCAGATTAACATAGCAGATAAATTTTGTAATGAAATTTCTAGTTATCTTAAGATGTAGAAACATTGTGCTTACTGATTGCAATTATGCTTTCAAATATGTGACAGACATTAATTTTTTCATATTTTAGCAAATAAGAAGAAACGGAAGAAGGCCGACTCACATATGAATGGTATGTTTTGCTTCCATGTAGTTAAATAGTTTTGATTATCTTTTGAAAAATACGACATGGCACATTTAGCTTATGTTGTTCTGAATTTGGCAGGTATCAGGTCCAGTCGTTATCGCCGATGTCGTTATCGCCGATGGAATGAATGGGGCTGATATGTATGAACTTGTTCGTGTTAGACATGACAACCTTATCAGGGAGATTATCCGATTGGAAGGAGATTCTGCTACCATCCAAGGTATAATTGTTTAAGTATTTAGAAGTTTTCATAAACATTGAGGCTTTGGTCATTCGTTGATACAATCCCTTGCGTTTTGCTTAGAATGTTAAAAAAAAGAATTATAAAGATTTTGCCTTTCAAATTACCTTGCCTAGGCTGGAATTATGTGGATTCACTTTGTAATTTAGTAAAATTTCTGATTATTCTTAGATTATGTGAACATATGGTATTTATAGTTTTGAAATTTTGATACTCCCTAAAATTGCATTTATCTTTTAAGCGTTGTCTATAAATTAAATGCATGGTTGTGTTGTTTAAAATATCCTTTTCAAAATTACCTATTTGCCCGATTACAATCATGACAAGATGTTGATGAGATTGATTATGGTCCAAAACATTTCTCAGTATGTATTATTCTTCTATGAATGATTAGTTTATCCACTTAAGCTGATCAGGAGGAAAACTCTAACATTTGATTGAGTTGTTGAGTCATTTCTTCAGTTTGTCCATATTAAAAATTATTTGTTGCATTTCAGTGTATGAAGAAACAGCTGGGCTGATGGTTAACGATCCAGTTCTGCGGACGCACAAGGTATGTATTTGTACATAATCACTCATTTTGCGGTTACTTTAATTATGGAACTTGCAGTAATTTCTGCGTGAATTTGCAGCCTCTATCCGTGGAGTTGGGCCCTGGAATTTTGGGGAACATATTTGATGGTATTCAGGTTCGTAGGCTGCTTTTTGTTCTACATTTTGTTACAGCTTCACTGTATTTAGGAGCTAATAACTGCTGTTTTCTCTATGTATTCAGAGGCCTTTGAAGACTATCGCTAGAATATCGCAGGATGTGTACATTCCCCGTGGTGTATCTGTCCCAGCTCTTGACAAGGATATACTTTGGGAATTCCAGCCAAAGAAAATTGGTAAAGTGTCCACATTGAACTATCAAAATTTATGGGTCATTATGTATGTCAAACTTGTATTTGTTTATGTGATGGATGAACTTAAATTTAAATGGGTCAGCAGGGGCAAACGGGTCGGACGGGAATCAAGCCCAAATAACCTCAGTCGGACGAGAATACCTTTGGCGTGATATAAAAAATCCACCCCTGAAATGTGCCACAACCTACTTTCTAAACTTGCTTTTGAAGATGTTCAGGTACAGTTAACTACCCTATTGTTTTGTTTATCAAACATACATCAACACAAAGCAGTTGTCACCACAGATCTACACATAAACTGATATGCTAACTCTAATTGGGTGTAGAGAAACCTCCGGCGATCAAAAGATCAACCGACAACGAAAAAAGCCAACCAGGTACCAACTATATCTCCCTGATCATTTTTAAAACACGTTTATACATATTCTATAATCACTGTATAAACCAAAAGAAAAATCCACCCTTGAAATGTGCCACAACCTACTTTCAAAACTTGATTTTAAAGATGTTCAACTACAGCTAACTCTCTTTCACAAGAGTATCTATAACCTGCTTTTCAAATCAACATCAACTCAACATATATACATATCTGATATATATAGATGATAATATTGCTTTGATCAAAATATGATATATACAGTTGATAACATGGCATGTGTATCTATTGTAGGCACCCCACCACATGACGTCATAGAAGAAATGGCAAAAACCATTGTCACAACCATAGCTGCCCACAAAAATGAAACTTCAAGCAGCCCAGTGACGGCAAAAAGGTCCATTCTACCATAACTACCATGTGAGAAAAATTGGTGAAGAACTTGAAGCAAGCAAGAGAGAAAGACACAGCTTTTTAGGGAATTTCTTGAACAACAAAGAAAGCTTAACGCAGAAAAATTTGAGGAATTTAAGGAAGAAATGAAGGAAGAAACAAATGACAACCAGGCCCGATGACACAATTAAAGCAGCAACATGCTAATCCCCATTCTGTTTAACAATTTGTTGATTAAGGTACACTTGTTTATAGACTTTTGTGTTAGAACTATTAGGTTGCACTATGTTGAAAACGGTTTCGATGTTGTGTCGTCCGATTATACGTTGCTACCCTATGTCTTTTGGATTACGGACTTTGTCTATCGGCGATACATTTATGCATTTTGGTTACCGGATTTGTTTATTTTAGTGATTTATTAATGGTTTATTGTATCAAATATTAGTTTTTCATATTTATAGATTTTGGATTCCGGAAAATCTCCGATTATAATATGAATACCACGGAATTTAGCCACGTGTTTCCCACGGATTAATCCACATCTTTCTGTGGGAAATTTGTGATAAAACAGTAGGAAATTTGTGGAATATTGTTGGTAAAAGATGTGGGAAATTAGTGGGAAAATATTCGTGAGAAATCAGTGGGAAATAACTGTGGGAAATCTGTGGCAAAAATGTGAAAAATGGTTGCTAGACAACGTGGGAAATCCGTGGGAAATAGTCAACGTTCCGTGGGAAAATCAGTGGGAAAATATTTACCCACGAGGGTTTTTGCATCGGAATAATTCCGTGGGAAATCCGTGGATAAGGGCCCTTACCCACGGGATTTCCCACGGATTTTACCGTGGGAAAACCAGTTTGTGTAGTAGTGTTAGTTACAGATTATTATTCAATTATTTGTTTGTCAGTCGGATAATAAAAAGTAGGGTTAATTAATTGAAAATGTATTATACTTGTCACTTTTTGTTATTGTGTGTATCGAACTTTTTTTTTTCTTATTGTGTGTATTG
>BQNB010008767.1:14665-85569 GCA_026074375.1 Tanacetum coccineum
ATAAGAATTAAGTAAGTTTTAATTTTAATCTCATTGAAAAAACACCTAAGCCAAACCACTTTTAGTCAAGATACTTTAATCCGACAACCAATTTAGTTACGAATAATTAAAACTTTACAAAGCATATCAACTTCATTATATCGAATCCAAAAAAACGTCACGGCTAATTCAAATTCCGGAAAACCCGACCCGAGAAAACTCGACTCGGAAAACCGAAATTTTTAAACATAAGTTAACTAAAATTTGTGCACACCCTACTTCGGATTCCTGAATCCGCTACTAGTAGTGTCAAATGGGGGATTGAAGGTGTGGGTCCTATGATGAAGACGAAAATGAGAGGGAAATGATTTATTGTGTATGGGAGGGAAAACGAAACACATAAACCAAAATTAATTTTTAACGGATGTTAAGGGTTTTTGTTTGTTTGATAACCGGATTAAACCGTTACCCGGTTTGATAAACTCGGACGGGTGATGACTTGTTTTATTTTAACTCTAAGTAATTACATGCATCAAATGGTAAACAATTTCTGGGCGCAAACTTATGACTTATTTGGGTTTCGACATAAGCTCATTTTTTATGGCTTGTTTTGAAACTTTTTGGCTTATATAAGCTTATCAGATCATAATGAAAAATGGGCTTAAGCCGAAAACCAAATAAGCCGTAAGCCCGAGGAAATTGCATAAATCGTCCCTAAAGTTTGGCCAAATTGCATGTTTCGTCCGAAAGTGCAAAGATCGTTCCTCTGGGAAAACTTTTTTGCTTGCTTTCTATAGTAAAACAATAACTACCTCTATATTTTCAGGTTTTTATCAATCTATGACCGCAACACATTGGCGGACCAAATAGCCGTCAATCGCGATCACCGTAAAAAACATATACCCCCATAAAAACAATATAAAACACACACACTCACACACAAACAAATGAAATTCATTCGATTGAGTATGCGACCGAATAAATGAAAAAAAGGACCGATCAAGCGACCCTATGTAATGGGGGGACGCGTCCCACTTTGGGTGACCGACCATGGAGTCGACCCTCCATTAGTCGCTTTACATTATTTTTTATATACAGATTTTATAGAGTTCATTTCTATTAATGTCTGGAAATAGTTGTTTTTTTATAGAGTTGTGTTGAAAAACAAAAAAAATGATTAAAATGAAAGGTAATATATATAGTGTTTTAAAAAAATATTTTTGAAATATTGCAGTTTGTACTTTTTAGATTTTTTATAGAGTAGTTAGTTCAATCACTTCGTCTTTAGCTCTGGAAGTGGCGGGCGGCACCATTAAGATTGAGAACGTTAGGACTTGTTATAGCCATGTACAACGCCATGACACCAAGCCGTTTAGTGAATTGTTCTGGAGTGTTTGTAGTGTTTATTTGGGTCAAATGGACCAGTGTGGCCTGAATGGGGATGAGGCCCAACTGATTTTGGGTTAAACATATCGACTTAAATTTATAAAAGTAAACTGCTAGGCTGTAAGCCTAAACTTATTAATCAGGTTGATCTTTATGTTATATAAGCGGCTTATAACTTATATATATGAAGTTTATAATTTCAGTTTTTGTGCTTAAACAAATTACAAATTCAATTTTTAAGGCTTTGGCATGTAATACAAGCTGTGAGTGGGAAATATTGTTTGAGTGTGAGAAATGGATCACAGGCTATATAGCATTGATGATCAACATAGGTCTTATAGCTGCAAGATGTTGGCAGCTATCAAGGTTTTGTCTTGTAGAATGAAATTGGACAGTTATTTTCAATTTAATTCTAGAAGGGAAGAGAAGAGTATGTCCTGATTGTTTTTAGGAAAAGAAATGTTTCAATGATGACATACCGTTCTAGTACGTAAACACCCTGTTGGTGGGAATTCGATATTTCTGCCAGACAGTAGTGAAATTTCTAAAGGTATTGCCTCCTAAACCAAAATGATATTGGAAGGCCAAGGAAAAAAAGAATAAGAGCTTCTCATGAAACTAAATACCCAAATAAGATTTCTAGGTCTGGGGTTCAAATGACTTGTTCTAATTGTTTTCAAAGGGTTCATTACATGTTGGTTTTGCAAGGTACCAAACTGTGTTGTACACCAAAAACCCCTGCTTAAAAAAGGTTGAGACCAAGTTTCCGAATTTATTTAACACTCATGTTAGACCAACACAGGACTAGTTAACACTCTGTTTGAAGTGAGAAATGGATCACAGGCTTATAGCATTGATGAACAACATAGGACTTGTAGCTGCAGGATGTGGCAGCTATCAGGTTTGCCTTGTAGTCATGCAATTGCAGTTATTTTCAAATTAAATAGAAGGGCAGAAGAGTATGTTCCTGATTGTTTTAGGAAAAGAATGTTTCATGATGCATACCATCAGTACTTAACACCTGTTGGTGGAATGAACTTTTGGCCAGACTGTAGTGAAATGTCTAAGGTATTGCCTCCTAAACCCAAAAAGATGCCTGGAAGGCCAAGGAAAAAAAGAATAAGAGCTTCTCATGAAACTAAATACCCAAATAAGATTTCTAGGTCTGGGGTTCAAATGACTTGTTCTAATTGTTTTCAAAAGGGTCATAACAAGTCTGGTTGCAAGAACCAAACTGTGTTGCTACCACCAAAACCCCCTGCTAAAAAAGGTAGACCAAGGAAAAACCCAATACCTTCTGAATCTGTTGATGATCAAACTGAACCCTTAGTTCCACCATCTGTTCCAATACCTCCAGTTGAGGAACACTTAGGTTCTAGTCAATATGAGTTGGGTGGTTCTAGTTCAACTGTCAATGCTTCTAAAACTAAGAAAAGGGTAACTTTTAAGGAAAATGTTGCTAATAGGGGCTTGAGTATCAGTGGAAGAGGTAGGGGAAGAGGTCCTAGATTAGGAAGGTTGGGAGCATGGTTTGGTATTCATGGAAATGAGTCTGATTCTATTGAAAATACACAAGAGGAGACTATGCATGATTCTGAAATTCAAGAAAGTCAGACAGTGCAAACTGCACCTACTCAAAGCTCACAAACAGCAGCAAGTGATGGAATTGCAGTTGATAACCAAGTTGTGCCTGTCAATGAACCAGTACCAAGAGAACCAGAACCAAGAGCAAGGAGGAACTTTGTCATTCCAAGGCAGAGAGGAAGGAGTGAAAGAATCCTTAAAAAAGGCTTGCAAAGGATCACCCAGGCACTGGCAGCTCAAAGACAAATCCTCACAGTTTGGATTGAACACAAACTGAATTCCACTTCTTTTGTATCACTATGTTGTGGAATTAGACAATATGATGTGTAACTTAAACTTAATTTCTGTGCACTTCTTTTGTATCTATATGTTGTGCACTTAAACTTAACCTTTGGTTATTATGTCCTGTAACTATAAACATGTAATGCTCATGTTTTGTATCTGGATGGGCATTAACAAGTAATGACATGAATGTCTAATTGCTTTCATATTATGTTAATTACCTAGTGTGAAGTGTATTTGTTATCATATTTACATGTTTTAATAACAAGTATAACCAAAAGAAACCATTGCATTCAACATAACAAACTAAAATACTGTCATATTACATGAATCCTAACACTGATTAAGCAAACAACCTACTTGCAACAACAAATGCTACCAAAATGACTAAGACAACCACAACTTTGTCATACATTTGGAGTTTTGACTTGATCAAAGTCAAATCATCCTTCAATTCACCCATTTCCATACACCCTTCATCACTGTTGTTGGATTTCTTCTTGTTCTTGTACATGTTCTTTCCCAGGTTCTTCTTCAACATTTTGTTTTCTTCATGGAGATTGAAAAACAACTTTTTGTAATAATCACTTGGTAGTTCATCATCGAAAAAACCATAAAAGTGACATTTTTCATCCTCATCATGTGATAAATAACATCAGGGTTTGAAACAAAGATTAAAACTAACATACGAAATGATTACTTACATAGATCGGACATCCCTTGAATCTTCTTCCGGGGTTTGTAATGGTCCATGCCACTTGCATTTCGATAGGCAAAGGACAATCACAATGAGTTCTAGCAAGTATCTCCTCCTTGGTGTAACGTTTGGATCTTAAAGATAAAGATGATGAAGACCTCATGGATCTAAGGTTTTGTGTGGTTGGGATTGAGAATAAAATGGTAGAGAGACGATAAGTGGTAGGGTATATAATATATAAGAAAAGAAATTAAATTAAAAATGGTTAGTAAAAGGGGTAAATAAAAAGAAAAGTATTAAAAAACATTTTTTTTCAGCATTAACCGGTGCCACGTCAGACACAAGGTTGCATCCGGTGACACGCTACATACAATGGCAAGAATTCAAAAGTTCAACGACACAATGACAAAAAAAATAGTAGCATACATACAATGACAAAAAGTGTCAAATTTACTACATTTTTAGGTAATTAACCCTTAATTTTACGACTAAAATTACGTGATAGTATTGATTTGTGGTTAAGTAGGTCATTTGTTGCGACTAATAAAATATTGCCAAACAATCTAGTTATAATATCTTTGCACGTACGGTTTTTTTTAATAATGTATTTTTACCCGTTAAAACACAAATAGTCTTTTTTTAACCTATTATTCCAGAAGCGCGTCTTGCCGTTTTGAGAGCCCATACTAGCTATGAGCCTATGAACATTCTTCATAATCTTTTCTGGCCAAACAGAAGGTCGGTTTCAGTTGTCGCGATCAATGTTAATTGTAAGAGATGTCTATTAGTCCCCAGAATTTAGCAATGTACATTAGTGGAGTTTTTTTTATTAAATTACTTGCCATTCTGTTTATTCAATTTGAGGACAACTGGTATTCGTCTGAAGAAAGTGAAATGCCTGAATCTGAGTTCCTAAGTCCTCTTACTAAAAAAAGGTTCTCAATTTTGCCTTCGACTGTTTGAGTCAGTGATTTGTTACCAACAATCCAAACTATAAGAGAAGATAACGTTAAGTCTTGTAGCAATGAACAATTCTAAGCATTTCCACTTTTTGTTCTTGCGAAGTAATGCTTATGGAACATATTTGAAGGTAATAGTTGTCAGTGATGAGTGTTGCTATGTATGAAATCAGATGTTGCTTCCTCTTTTGACCCGAGTAGGCCAATATGTATCATTTCAGATATTAGATTTCTTTTGAGCTGAATAAGAATACATCAATTGTAAAATTATTTGACAAGTGTGTGATTTGTGCTTTATAGTTTTTTCGCAATATAGAGTAGTTTGTCACTTAATTATTTCTCATTATATAGTTTGGATTATTTATGAATGTCGAACGTGTATTACTCAGGAACATTACATCACCTAATAACGGTCACTCCTACATAACTTGGCCTCTATAAAAGATTGACCGATAATTACTTTTACCGGTCTTCTATAACTTACATAGTATATGGTCTCTACATGTTTTCAGGTCCAACCTATCGGCACATACGTTTCACTGATGTGCCCAATTTGGGTTTGAAATGATTGTTTTTATGTATTTAACATATTCATATTGTGAACGAAAAGCAAAAAACCACAATAATAAATAGTACCATTAACAGTTTGAAAGTGCTCGTTAGCACCATCATGTGAAGCTGACTCATTACTGGGTGCAATACTTAGCGAAACATCTATTGTCCCTATATGATGGATCTATGATCTAACTGTAGTCACAATATACCAAGAAACAGAAAAACGAATTGTAACTATGAAATACAAGTGTTTTAATAATCTGAGAAGGGGACGAAAACTCCAAATTCTTTCATGGTATGCTTAATAAGAAAAAAATCAATAGGCTATTCGTGGTATATTAAAGGAAGGAATCTTGGTTGATGATCCTAACTTAGTGAAGAACGAGTTCTTAGCACATTTTAAGGAAAGATTTGATCATCCTTGTTCGTCTAGAATATTGCTGGAAACGGTCTTCCCGAACAGAATCAATGTAGAGCAGAATCTCATCTTAGAAAGGAAGGTTTCGAAGGAGGAAATAAAAAAGGCAGTATGGGATTGTGGTGTTGATAAAGTTCCTGGACGGATGCTTTATCGTTTCGGATTCTACAGAAGATATTGGGATACTATTGAAAAAGAGGTTATTGAAGTGGTGTCTTATTTCTTAACGAAAGGTACTTTCCCTAAAGGGGGTAATGCCTCTTTTATTGCTTTGATTCCTAAAATGCAAGATGCGAAAGTTGTAAGAGATTATAGACCGATATGCTTGATAGGAAGTCTGTATAAGATCATAGCTAAGATCTTGGCGAATCGACTTGTGGGGGTCTTGGGTGATTTAGTCAATGAAGTACAATCCGCGTTTATTGCTAATAGACAAATATTAGATGGTCCTTTTATCCTTGATGAATTAATTCATTGGTGTAAATCTAAGAAAAGGCAAACGATGATTTTTAAAGTAGACTTTGAGAAGGCGTATGATTCGGTTAGATGGGATTACTTGGACGATGTTTTACATAAGTTTGGTTTTGGTTCGAAATGGAGACATTGGATTCAGAACTGTTTACAGTCATCTAAAGGATCGATCCTTGTGAATGGGAGCCCTACAGGAGTTTCGGAAAGGTCTTAAACAAGGAGATCCTTTATCTCCATTCTTATTTTTATTAATTATGGAGAGTCTACATCTTTCGTTTCAAAACGTGGTGAACGAAGGTTTGTTTAAAGGCGTTTCGGTAAGTTCTTCGTTACATCTATCTCACTTGTTTTTTGCGGATGACGTTATTTTTATAGGACAATGGTCTGAATCTAATATTCATACTATGATCCTAGCATTGGATTGTTTTTTCAAGGCTTCTGGTCTTCGTTTGAACTTACATAAAAGCAAAATAATGGGTATAGCTGTAGAAGACGAATTAGTTTCTCGAGCCGCTCTTAAGATGGGTTGTAGTACATTGAAGGCTCCTTTCTCTTACCTTGGTATTAAAGTGGGTGGATCGATGTCTCGCATTAAGGCATGGGACGATATAGTGGAGAAATTACAGTCTCGTCTTTCCAAATGGAAGATGAATACACTTTCAGCTGGAGGTAGGTTAACTCTTGTTAAATCGGTTTTGAGTTCCACTCCTATCTACTATATGTCTATGTATAAAGTTCCATCCCAAGTTCTTAAACATTTAGAAGGTGTTAGACATAAGTTTTTCATTGGAGTCGATCATTCAAAAAAGGAGAAGAAGATGGCGTGGTTCAAATGGAGTAGAGCTTTGGTTTCAAAAGAAAAAGGTGGGTTGGGGGTGGCAAGCTTATTTGCGCTCAATAGAGCTTTATTATTTAAGTGGATATGGCGTTTTCATAATGAGAAGAACACTCTCTGGTCTCGATTTATTTGTGCGTTGTATGGCAACAGTGGGGGTTTAAACAAAAGATTAAAGGTTTCATATACTTCTAATTGGGTGAGTATTGTGAATGAAATTAGCAGGTTGAAAGACAATAACATTGATTTGATGAAGTTTTTGAAAAAGAGGGTCGGTAATGGGCGTGATACGAGATTCTGGGAAGACGTATGGAGGGGGGATATGAGTTTCAAGTCTTGTTTCCCAAGAGTGTACGCCCTTGAGATAGACAAGAAGATTTCTGTAGCTGACAAGTTGAATCATAATGTGGCAGACTCTACTTTGCGTCGTTTACCCAGGAATGGAGTAGAGATGGATCAATATAGAGCGTTAGCTGATATTCTGGAAGGAGTTATTCTACCTGATATGATATGTCTGATAGATGGATTTGGTCTCTAACAGGATCGGGCGAGTTTTCGATGGCTTCTTCGAGAAAGTTTATTGATGATCAAAGCATAGTAGGCGCCAACCAGCAGACTCGATGGATAAAAGTGGTTCCCAGAAAAATTAACATCTTGGCTTGGAAGATTCGGTTTGATTTTTTACCTACTAGGTTGAATTTGTCTCGTAGAGGTGTAGAGATTCGGTCCATTATTTGCCCGACATGTAATAAGGAGGTTGAATCCACGAGTCACGTGTTCTTTTCTTGTTCTTTGGTGAGGGATATTTACCGTAAGATTGCAGCTTGGTGGGAGTTATCACATTCGGATTTCCAGAAATTTGATGATTGGTTTGATTGGTTGTTGGCGGCTAGAGTGAGCTCGAAGCAGAGATCTATGTTGGAAGGGATTTTTTATATTGCTCGGTGGCTTATATGGAATTATCGGAATAAGTATCTTTTTGATTCCAAGACTCCGTCTAAGGAGATTATTTTTGATGTGTTAGTTTCTAAATCGTTTGATTGGTGTAGATATAGAAGTAAAGCTAGTTTTAGTAGGGTTGAGTGGATGAAAAATCCGAATCTTATTACTTTGTAACTTTGTCTAGCTCCTAGCTAGTTTTCTTAATATAATTCGCCGTTCAAAAAAAATACTTCTCATTGTTGTTGTTTCCGGTTAATCACTCAAAAAATCAAGTCAATGGAGGTTATAACCGCTCTTGTATATACTTGTAAAGCAGATAATGAATGTGACGATATCAATTGTTCATTAAACACCTTTAATTTCCTATATGCTTTGATAACATGTGTTTTGTGTGCTGGGGACTATGAAGGCGCATTGCCACCATATATCCATGTGTTTTGTAATTTCATCGCTAGAATTGTGAAAGAATGTTAGACGAGTTATATTAGTCATGCCAAACCTGCTTTTATGTTTAGGTCTTCTAAGGTTTAGGTATCTTGTATACTATAAATACTGAATTTATGCATAACAATGTTTGTAAACCAGCGCTACGGGGCGGGGTATTTGCGTACTGTGTCGTTTTACGGTTATTCGATACTTGTTGTGACCCACTCAATAACGACGTACTATGTATATTCGTGAAAAATAGTTAAGACGGGGTTAGTCAATCTTTGACTAACCAAATAAAAATATGTTAAAGCTCATTCTAAAAAAATAGCCCAAACCGCGAGCCCAAGCCCAAGTGACCCACGAACCTGCCTAGGCGACTAGCCCATTTCCCCGCTTATTGTTATGTTTATATAAGTATTGTTAGATGATATATTGTAAGCCCAAACCCGGAAAAAATCGGGCAAGTTGGCTTAATAATATATCATCCAAGTAAATATTTTTTAGCTAGTTTTCTAATAGGCAAGTACAGCGACACGATTTTTTTATGACGGACATATATTTTTAGTTGCGATATTTTGGTTTAAGTGTTAAGTTTAGAGCACCTATGCTAAACATAATTCTAACGAATAGGGGGTTTTCAGTCTGAGAGACTGACACGGGTTTTGTGGTGACTTAAACCTACTTTAGACACGATAACACACGTAAGCGGATAATCAAAAGATAGAAGAGCAGTCATGCCAATTATAAGGAAACTGTATTAACCATGATTAATCCAATTAAAAATCAGGTTTGTTTATTAGTGCAATGATTGACTTATCATGAAGGGCATATCATTCCTAGATTTAGGCGGTACTTCTTCCTACAACCTAGACATACTAATTCTGTCACAATTAGACGCATCCGCATAAAGTAAGCATTTACTGATTATAATCTATCTTAGGAGATTAATAATGGTGATTTTATTAAACCCTAGCTCAACGAGACTTTACTAACTTACTACTTAACGGCTCTTTATATACTTGTAGTCCACTATCTAAGTCCTTACCAAGGAAATCGGAAAGTCATTTGTTGATCCCAGGTAACCTGCTAGTCCAACTTTTTCACTAAACCAATGGCAAGGATAGGTCATTATTTGTGATCCTATGATTCTAGATATATAAATTACAAATATGGAGAGCGATCCTAGTATCTACCTAGCATGATATTTTGCAGTCCTAGATCCAGTTGAATGATAGGTCACATATTTAAGCACGTAAACGAATATAAATTGATAAACATAATCAACAATCAATGATAAATTAAGCAATCGAGACAAACAAACCAAATATTAAAACAGGTCAACACGTGAAATGACACGAACTTGACACGAAGTTAAATTATTTTTGGTAGGATATCAAACAAAATTTGAAATTTAAATTCACTAAGATTAACACATTAAGATTAGATTTTGGGTATACACATTAATCACCATTAAACTTTTAAAGTTAAAAAAAATATTTTATTTAAATGTAGTTAAGATTGTTAGATTATATTATTTCATCGCAAAATAGTTGTCTTCGAGTCATCAGCAACTCGCCGATGATTCGGAGGGATCCCAAACATTTTTTTTCTTCTTCTTCATTTAATTAGATTTTTTATCCAATAAACCCGAGCATCCAAAACCCTAGTCGTTCTAACACATCCCATATTATGTTTGTATAGCAATCAATCAACAAAATTTATCTTTTCAATATTACTCTTGTCCTACCACCGGAGATCATTGTCTTTTTTCGAAAATAGTTGGTTGCAAAATTGTCGCTCCTACCTAAAAACAAAGCAAGCCATGACATAAAAAAAACGTCACACAAAGGAGGAAGCCGCAAGCAAAGCAATAAACAACTATGCCGCCAAATACAATTATGATTCGGCTCAAACAAACATCAAAGAAGATGATGGAAGAAAAAAAGAAGAAGCAACTTTCAACATATGTTCCAGTTTGTCCGTCTAGGAACATCTCGTTCAAACTACGGGTGAGTGTGGTTAAGGCCCAAGCCTAGTTGTAGGCTTATGGTCCATTAGGTTAAGGGTTAGGGGTGCTTGTTCACAAAGTTGTGTATTGATTATAAAAAAATAAGCAATTATTCTTATGTAATCACAAAAAACACAATCAATAGTATTAATTTATTTATGTTAACATGGTATCGGAGCGGGTCTGGTCCTTAGAACTAGGTGGTTACGTTAAGCCACCTCCCCTAAGCCACCCGTCTAACCCTAGCCGCCACCCGTCAAACCCTAGCCGCCACCCTTTATCCATTATAAGAAAAAAAGTTCAACTTTCGACCAAAACCCTATGTTTGGATTATTGCTTTTGGTTTTGTTGCATGTTTATGCTTGTTGCTGTGTGAACATCAGTCTCCCCGCTTGTTGTCAGATGTTTTCATCAACAATTTAGTATTGCTTTAATGTTTTTAGTTTTTTAATCGAATGTGAGCTTTCATGATTTCATCGATTGGATTGCGGAGGAGTATTAAACTATTAGTAAGCCCAAACCCGGTTTGTAGGCTTGGGGTTCATTAGGGTTTTATGTTATTTGTATCTTAAATAGATCAATAAAAAATAATGTCTATTAGGTTTTCATTGTTTAACAATATTAAAGCACTTTTCTTACAAAATTTGTATATAATTAATGACTTGAATTTATAAAGTATTACGAGTACATTGAGTTCCCATTCGTTTTATTTAATTCTATGCAAAAGGAGTTTCATCACAAACAAAAACTGAAATAAAACCGTAAAAAGAAAAGGAATTAAATGCCATCCAAAAACCAAATTTTTATGTATAAAGATGAACTATTCTTGTATCCAAGAAGTAGTAGTACATCGTAACTTGTTTGATATAAAGAGCAAAGAATGTCCAATTCAAAAATGTCATCATTCGTTACACTTCTAGTTCTTGCAACCAGTAAGTTACACATTTATTTTATCTCTGTAAATTCTTAAAAATTCAGTTGACATGTATAATGTAGGACGATTTTGTAGCAGGTGTGAACTTGATCGGGGTCTCACTAGCGGCAGATGATTACCCATGTAGTTTCTTCACAAACTGTTGGAAGGGAGGTTATTGTCCTGCTTATTCGGTTCCTTTGGGCTTGGAAAGTCGTGATGTTTGTATATTGAGAACGGGTGATATTATACCGCTTATTATTAACGCTACTTCTCCCGGAAAACCTTGATCACTCGGGAGTTGCTATTTCGGATACATAAATAAAACTAACAGAAAAATGAGCTACCATGCTTGTTGTCACTCCACAAGTAGTTCCTGTAATCATGCATTTTTGTTAAATTAATCGTAAAGGGGTTGAATATGGCCATATGGGTCAAAATGAGAAATTATATTCTACTATTCTAGGGTCGAAGCAAAACTGCTTTTCTTCTTATTCCTTTTATTTTTATGATACTGTATAAATAAATAAAAATATATTTACAACTATGTATGTCAGATAAAAAACTAGATTTTCAGATAAATTGGGTGCATGGGTTGAGGAAAGGTTGTGAGTATTAGAATTCAATTTGGGCACTTGATTCATTTTTAGCCAAGGTTTTACAATTTTGCAGAAGAGAATAGATCGATTAGGATGCCTAAAATTGTACTAACTTTTTTTAACGACCACACATTTATAACAAACAAACCTCACAAAGGAGGAAGAGAACTACAAAAAATAGCAGATTTACAAAAAGAAAATCTGCAAAAAGAAATATTACAAGCTAGATCACAAAAAAACCCAAACAACCCTCAAAAAGAAAACTAACGAGCTACATCACTCGTAGTAAGATAGAAAACGGATTAGACTTCCAAGTGATCCTATCTATTCAACTCTTAATTCCTTGCTGAAAATCCAAAGCAATGAAAGAAGTTGGGCTTGAGTAAAGATGTCTTCATTACGGACTGAGCTTAGAGACACCAAATCCGCGTGAACAAATCTATCACGCAATGACCAAATCTCCCTAATAAAGACGTATAGCGAAGCTTGGTAGATTTTACAATGATTCTTTGAGATCGGAGGAGAAAATTCCAACACATCTGGTATCGAAGACATATTAGGGAGGTGATTAATACGCCACCATTTCCAAAATTTACTCCAAAACCGAGAGACAATTAAACAAGATAAGATGATGTGATATATAGATTCCTCCTCAAGGCCAAATAAATGACAAAGTGAATATGAAATGGTTAAGCCCTGGAGAACTAAATTGGCACGGGTCGGAAGCCTATCATTCATCGCTCTTCAAATAAAAATATTCACTTTTCTTGGGACAAACCGGTTCCAATTTACCTTATATGTCATAACATTGGAGCCTAGAATAGCAATATCAATAAGCTTAGAAAGGTTATTAACAATGAATTTACCATTCGGGTTAAGTTTCCATCTCCAACCATCTTGTTGCTTCGAAGATGTACTAACCTCATTATACTAACCTCATTTGTTGTAATTATAACATGCAAAATTGAGTACTTGAGCAATCAAATATCCACATTCCAAGGTACTCCCAAAATTACATAAACAAGTTTTACCGAAACCGCAACGAATCTACCGAAACCCTAACTAATTTATCAAAGATGATGATTATGAAACCTTAACGAATTGATAAATGAGTAACAGTGAATTACTTAACGAATTTGGGCATATTGAATTTAGGAGATTTAAGTCATTGAGTAGCAGAATTTGTTTACCTAATGTCTTCGTATTTATTTGAATTTAAGCAGTGAATCTGGGGGGATAAAATGTAACCGTGTTTTTTTTATTGTAAGGAGTGAAGAGATAAATGTGTATCATGTAGGGATAAAACGTAACTTGGAGGACTACATATGTAAAGTGGATATACTTTAAGGATAAAAATGTAACTTTGAGTGAAAGTCCACACTTTTTTTGGTGTAATCTTATTTGTTAGTTTTGTCAATTGTGATTAAATTTTTGTACATTGATTGGTGTGGAAAAAACAAAAAAGTTCTACACAATTAGTGCAGTGTGGAGATTTAAGTGTCCCCTACCCAGTGTACGCACCCTAAGTGTTTCCTTTCGATCAAAATTATTAGACCCTAGCCTTTGCTACCGGACCTAGCCAGATAGTAGGAGATGATGAAGATGGTAACGGTGGTTGTGATTAGGGGTGGCAATCGAGTCGTGTTCGTGTTGACCTGTTCAGATTCGCGGGTTGGCGGGTTATTATAACCTCTACCCAAACATGACCCATTTATTAATCGTGTCAAGAAACTCAACCCTAATCTAGACCTGCATAACAAGTGTAACCCGTTTGTGACCCGTTTAACATGTTTAACCAAATAGGTCAGGAGGTGAATAAGGTTGGTGGTTTGTCGATTTAAGTAATTTAAATGCAAAAAATAATATAAGGATGTAAAAAATGATAAACGTAGCATACAAATAATAATGCAACAATTTAAATGATATATGAGTTATAATCGTAATTCACTCATATTAAGTATATAAATCTAAGCTATATATTTTATTTTTTAACGCTTATATATATTTAATTGGGTTCACGTGTTAACCTGTTTAATACTTACTAAACCCAAACACGACCTGTTTAATACTTACTCAACCCAAACACGACCCATTTATTAAACGGTTTATTTGGGTTGACCTGTTTTTGACTCAAACCTGTTTAACTTCGTGTCGAGTTTGTGTCATTTATCGTGTCGTGTCGAAAATTGCCACCCCTAGTTGTGATTATGATGACGCTTCTGATGATGGTAGAGACTGATTTGTGATGTATTTGTATGGACGTCGTTTTATTATTTGTATGCGCATATTAGTATGAGCTTTTATCGTTATTTTCGAAAACTATGACTTCGTTTGGTTGTTTGGAATGAATAAATGGACAAATGAATTTGAGTAATTTTGTATCATCGTCTTGGGTGATTAACAGGCTAAGATTTGGTTATATTTTTCCCAAAATATGGAAATGATGCAGTTTTGTTTGCCTGCAACCACTTTTAGCCATGACACGTGTCATCGTAAAAAGTGGTTATTATTTTTCGCTTACAGCCACTTTTAGCGACGAGATGTGTCGTCGCTAAAAGTGGTGTCCCTAACAAATAAAGTATAATTATTTTAATAATATATACAACTAAAGAATATTTTAAAACATTTTTTTATTTAATTTGGAAAATACCTTTTAACGACGACACGTGTCGCAGCTAAAGGTCTGTGGACCCCACAACGGTCAATCGTTGAAGTAGAATTTTTGTGGGCCCCACTCATAGTCGCTAAAGGCTTTGACTTTTTGCCGCTAAAAGATTTAGCGACGAATCTAGGGCGACGACATGTCTTCGCGAATATTTTAAGCGCCGATATTTGTGGACCTTTGGCGACGAATGCTTCCGTCACTAATGTTGAAATCCTTGTAGTGATCATGTCTTTCGGGTCTTTTCTGAGATTTTACTCAAGATTTGTCCATCTTCTGACTTGAGAGTTCAATATCAGATTCACAATATATGACATTCATAGAAGAATTTAATGGCATTTAATGTGAGAACTTGAAAATATATAGAAGAATTAAATGTTATGTAATATACATTTGAGAATATTCTCTTATTATGAATTTTAATGACAAGGAGTAATTCCAGATTTAGTTTTAGCTACATTCAATGTCTTTTTGCGCAATAGGAATTGAAGGTAGGTATGAATTTCTCTATAAATTGAAGCAATTATAAGTCATCTTAAAGCACCATCTGATAAATATTGCAATAGGATCAGTCAATCAGACGGAAATACATACAGAGCTTTAGTTCCATTGCAAATGGCAATCTTTATTTTGTTTTTGATTTTCACTTCAGGTTAATAGTTATTCTCTTTGTTATGTAATAATGCGTCGTTAGGTGTAGATTAACTTTCTTATATTTTGTTGCTACAGGTATAATAAACCTTTCTCAAGCAAAATCGGCTTGTAAACATGATTCAGATTGTGCTTCGTTGCCGCCTTGCCCAGGAGGTCGTCCAGTTATATGCGCGCCTTGGCCTTTCTGTAGTTGTTGGTGTCCTGGAGCAAATAGACCATCCATTAATACCGATAAGTTTCGGCCAGACATTAAGTGTTGACAAACCTAAGCAATTACAAGTCTTACCATAGTAGACATGTTATGTTATGTATGTTAGATCCTTAAGTGATCAAGCAAGATATTACAAGACTAAATAAAATTGCTAATTTCTTGTAACACACGTTTTCTTGCTGTTTTTCCTCATAGTATATTGATTTCCATCTCAAATATACAATTGGTCATACTATAATACAATGAAACGAAAAAAAAAAGTTTGTAGAAGAATAGAGCGTAGAGCATGTTTTATGACTATTTGTCTAAATTGAGTGGCTCCATAACATAAAACTTTATTTGCAACTGAACAAACATGGACTATCAATCGATTCACAACTTTAAATAAAAAGGGCAACCATTTGAGTAATTTTTACTGAACAAAATACAAAGGACTTAAAAAAAGAAGGCTTAAAAAACAATTGAAGAATAATTTTTTATTATATTTTGTGGATCATTTTTTTAATCTTGTCCGACAATTTTTTGTGATGAGAGAAAGGGTGCGTTTGGATCGTCAGTTTTAACAAGGGTATGTAGAGCTATGATTGTTCATGTTTGAAATAAGGTTTAGGTTTTGATAATAGCCAAATGTGAGGGTTTTTACAAAATCCTTAGTCGTCACTATTAATTGTATAGCCATCACCGTTATAGAACAAATGCACCCACATCCCAACTCGTTATTTCACAACTTCTCAAAGTTTATGGATATTTCGGAACTTTCTTTTCTATATATGTAAACTTTTCACAACAATAATCTTTCTTATTTTACACTTGCGTATATAACAAGATTCACCCGCGCTTCGCTGCGGCACTTTTTGTCACAATCGAAACATTAAAATTGATCATCGCCGCATTAAGCTAGTCACTACTACAGCATGTACAATTGCGCAAAATTAGTAAGAGAATACATATAAATCTTGCATATAAAAAAATCCAAGGTTTTGCATTCTGTTTTCACTTTTGAGTTGTACATCTTCTTTTCACTTGCAACTGTTGTTGCCACATGCTAAGCCTTCTCAGCCATCAAACACTGCTCAGTTTCATCTATGACAACATCATCAAGCTTCTCATATGCATTGCAAATGTCATTCCTCAATATTTTGGCTAGCATCTACATGATAAAAAAAATGAGCACAAAATCATTAACTTGAAACGCTTGAGATATTCAGTCAAGCCACTTCAATTCAGGATTGCAATTTCAACTCATTTACTTATGGATGCGATGATTGGTCTCATGTTTCATCAGATACAGGTCAAATGGGTCAAACAACAAATCTAGTCCCCAACAATATATTTTATGCATACACCCTCTTACATTGTTTTATTAAAAAAAACACATCTTATACTATTGGAATGACAAAGTAATCATTTTTTATGCATTTATTTTTTATGGATTGAAAAAAAAATGTTTGCCAGTCAATGTGATTCGACCCGTTTCGGCCCCTACTAAAAGAGAACCTGTTTTGACGCAAACTCATTATGATACGCTACCCTTTCTTCAACAATAGCTTATCCACTTTGGGCCGATCCTTGTGGCTTTCAGGTTTTGATCAGTTTTTTTATCCAAGTAATCCCAAACATCCCTGAATTACTTGAGGTCGATTTATGGTAAAAAGGATCATACAATATAAGTTACATGTATCATTAATAAAATGCAAGAATACCATCTTCTGCCGTGAAGGCTTATTTCTCTCCAATTACACATCAACACCACTTTTACAGCCACTTCACCTCGCGTGTAGCGACCAGCAAAAGAAATATATAAGCTATGAAACAATATGAAAACCATTATGGACATTTATATAATAATAAATACAATGTATAGAGTAGGCCACCCCACACATTTACAGATTTATAATGCTCTATATATTACAAAAAAATTATGGAGCATTTTCCCCCATATAAAAGTGATTTTGTTTATTATTTGGAGGGCCAAAAAACGATAAGTAAACAGGCTTACAACTTTTAATTGTTGATCAAAGGGCAGGAGATACATGAAGAGCTCAAACAAAGAACAAAAACTGACTAAATGGCTATATGCAAAAGTGATAATTTTTCTTTTAATTAGTGTGATGCTTGTTGTGGGGAGTAGCATATTTTTTCTTTTAGGCATTATACAAACAGGTTAGAGGAGAAAGACATTTCTTTCTTCCCAACTGGATCTTGATGTTGATATGCTTATAACTTCAACTTTTAGCCATATATCATGTCTAACGTACTCTTTTTTGCTTTCCTGAATTCTTCTGATGTGCATGCAATCCATCATTAGTAATTCTAAATCATGTTCTTAGTAGTAGCACTCAGCCACTCAGTAATTCTTGACTAACACAATACATAATAGATTATTAGCGGAGGTAGCAAAATGTTAAGCGACACAACTGATTAATATAGATTTTGGTAAGAAATGATTGTTTCAAAATTGATTGGGCTGGGTTAGAATTTTTATTTGACCCTCAATTTACCTGATATATAGAAAATTTAACCGAAACCCGAACACCATTAAATCGATATTCTATGACCTAGAAAAGTTGTGGTTTCAAATTCACATCCAAAACCTTGATTTATTTGCTCTGCCAGAAACTGTTCTGCTGCTTAGGCATGAGCGATTCATTCCTTTATTGCAACCATCCATATCAGACATTCCAACACCTAGTGATTAAGCGTTGCCCATTACCACATATTCAGTTCCCCTATCATGGATTAAGAAAGGGTTGGGAGAACATTCTTGCTGCAACATAAACAATAACATGTTGTGTGAAGAGTCATTTGAGGATCAATACGAAACAAAATTAAAAGAAATACGTTTTAATATAGTTTTCATAATCTTATTTAACACAGCAAATGACTTATTAAAAGTCCAATGAGAGCGTACCTCATCGGTAAGGGAGCATAAACAGCTTCAACATCAGGTTCGTCAACAATGTACTTCTGAGAATATGATATGAGCCCTTCAAGAAGTTCCCAGACTCCTTTCATCTTAAAAAAAACAGAAATATGTCGGCTTTGCTAGACATCAAGTAAGGTTGCTGATTTTCTCTTCGACTATTATGTCTTAAAGCAACTTAGTAAAGTAATTTTCCAAAGGTCTATGTAATTAATTTGCCATGAAAATTGAGGTCCACTATTGATAATTCTAACATTTCCAAGATAAAATTACCAATAGTTTTAATAAATAGGAATTTGCAAAAACATAAAGCCGTAAAACATTACCTTGTCAAATATAAGGAACTCAGGTTTGAATTGAATCTTGTTCACACAGTTTCCTGACCTTTATTGCCCTGCATAACAAATATATAATTACCACGCGAGGTACAATAACCTGAAGAAGACTTTAGAACATAACGAAAACAGTTTCCTATAAACTCTTTAGCAAGGTTGCAAAAATCATGAATCGTTAGCCGGGCGGTCAACAACCTTGTAGCTTGTAATCGGTCAAGGCGGGATTGATCGGCGATTAATCGGATTGGCATTTTTGGCAAAATTTGAGTATTTCCGGCAAGTTTTGTGTAATTTCGTCGAGTTTTAGATATTATTGGCAAGTTTTTTTCTAAAAAACAACTTGTAATAGATTTAAACAGTTAATATAATTGATCAAAACAAATTTACGATGAGTTTTAGGTACTTCCGGCAAGATTAGAAGGTTTCTGGCAAGTTTGACCACCGTTGATCGCCGTTGACCACAGTTGACCTATTTGTTTGACCCCGTTACATTAATCGGCAAGGTTGGTGGCCTTGTAGCGTCTAATCGGCGATTAATCGGCCTTGTAGACCTTGTTTTGCAATACTGCTCTTTAGTTGGCCAATATCATATATTTGAAGACCTGATGATCTTACATGTCATCTCGCCCATTCACATTTCAAGTTACAGCATCTCCACATTCAAAAGTTCCTGTTAACAACATAAAAGAAGAAGTTCTCTAAGAAGTCTTGGACTGTAGATAAGCATAGAATAAGACACTCTAGTCATTCATATCTCAAAAAAACTGACATTTGGAGCAACAACACGTTGAACGGTGATGCCAATCAAAGCAGAGCTGACCAACAAAATTGTTATGAGTAGAAGAATGTTGTCAGTTTAGTACCTGAATGTCATAACTTGGATGCAATCCAACCACTACCATGCTCTTTTGACCTGCAATTTTATAAATCGAATGAAGACAAACTTAACAAAATTACAGAAAGATTGACTTTAGACATAAAAATCAAGTAAAAAAAGTGGGTGTGAGTATTAGAATAAATTCCATAATTAAATTTAACACATGGAAAGCTTGGCCGTGTATGTCATTAGAAAAATGAAGTACAGTAGTTGCAGACATTCAATAACTCGCTAACAAACTAATTTGGGACGTATCAATTACCTATAGAAAACCTTAATAGTTTCCTCAATAGCTTGTGCTCTTTTAGGTTTGCTAGACGTTCGACTATACTCGACAATGATACATGAAATCACTCATAAAACTTTACGATGAAATGTTATTGATAAGAATTAATTTCATAATTAGTTTTATTAAATACTTGTTCGAGTGTTTCACAATTAGTTGATTTCGATAAGTTGATTTCAAGATTAATAAGAGTCTGCATAAGTATGCAGTTTTAAGATGTGTGGTTCTGTCAAAAATGATTTCGGATGTTGATTTCACTCATTGGGTGTGTTTGACCCAATGTTTATCGCTTATACATACTACCTCTTACATTGGTTCTTAGCTCCTGTTAACCATCTTTTAACACATAATAAAACCCTTTGTCAACTTAGGAGGTGTTTGTTTCGGCTTATATGTGAGCTTATTAGCTTATTTGATTTCGGCTTATATTACATAAGTGTTAAAACATGTATAGAAACACATGACAATGAATCAAAACAGAACTAGTCGGCGCGATTAGCCTTATTATTAACTAAACGATTAAAAGAAATAGACAAATTTTTATGATTGATTTATGTAACAATCATATGAGATACAATGATCAGATGATTAGTAAGAATTCTGCAATAGCAGATTAAGAATTAAGAACTTGTATATATGGGAGGAAGGAGACTTTGGGAGGAAGGAGGTTGTGATGTTTTTGTTGTTTGTACCCTAACCACGATGGAGAGATATATAGGACTAAAATGTGCACTTCAGCCCTCCGAGATTAGATCTTCATAAATCAGCCACAACTTTCTTTCTTTCTACCATAGCCTCAACTTTGCCTTTATTCAAAAGAGCACCTGAGATATCACAAATAAATAAATAAATAAATGACGCTTAAATTATTTTTAACACATCAGATTATGTTTTCAACATCCTCCCTTAATCTGATTTGTTAAAAAGATCACATAAGCCCAACTTACTGCTCAGAAATTTATGTTGAGCAACAGGAAGGTGTTTGGTGAAAATATCTGCAATTTGATTTGAGGATTCAATTTTGTGAGTCCTCACACTACCTTTAGCAATTTTCTCTCTTATGAAATGAACATCAACTTCAAAGTGTTTTGTTCTCTCATGAAAAACGGGATTATTTGCAATTTGTATTGCAGATTTGTTGTCACAATAAAGAGGAACGGGGAGAGTAACTTTGATCTTAAGATCATTTAAAATCTTTATAATCCACATTATTTCACAAGTAGAATATCTCATGGCTCTATATTTAGATTCAGTTGGTGATTTTGAGAGAGTCACTTGTTTTTTACTTTTCTAGGAAATTAGACAGTTATTGAAAAATATGCAATAACCTGAAACGGATTTCCTGGTTACTAGGAATTTTGCCCAGTTAGCATCACTAAAGCCAACAACCTTACCAGATAATGGATCACTATGATTGTTGGAGGAATATCTCAGACCTTTACCTGGGGAACCCTTTAAGTATCTTAGAACTTTCAAAGCATCCTGCAGATTAGATTTCAAGGGAGCATGTATACGTTGGCTTAGACATTGAACAATATACGAGATATCAGGTCTTGTGTGGGTAAGGTAAATCAGTTTCCCAACCAATTTTTGAAAACCGATTATATGGTGAGAAGGGGGTCCTTTTCAGTTGGTAAGTGGGCCATAACATGATTTGTTTCCATGGGGGTAGAAATGGGCTTACAGGAAAGCATCCTAAACTCTTGTAAGAGTTCTAAGCAATATTTCCTTTGAGAAATAAAAAACACCGTTACTTTCTTCCAAAATTTCAATACCCAAGAAATATTATAATTTTCCTAAGTCTTTTATTTGGAATTTTGAGCTCAGAAATTCTTTGACTTTGCTAATTTCCACAGTATCATTTCCAGTTATGACAATATCATCAACATAAACAAGTAAAGCAACAAAGATGTCATTTGTGCTTTTTATGAAAAGAAAGTGATCACTTTGGCTTTTAATAAACACATGCTCAGATAGAGTAAGAACTAACTTCTCATTCCATTTTCTTGATGCTTGTTTCAAACCATATAAAGATTTAACAAGTTTACACACTTTCGTTTTAGATTTGGAAAAATATCCTTAAGGTAAAGTCATGTAAACATTGATAACATCAAATATTTGATACTTTTAATGTCAATTTTCCCTTAAAAATACTTGAATTCGATACTTTTACGGTTATTTTGTTATTTTTAGGTAAAATGCAAGTATGTGACAAGAAACACGGGAAAAGGACCAAAAAATTGAAGAAAACACGAATTCTTACGAGACTTTACGGTGTAACCCCTACGATAGTGTTACGTCGTAACCTATTTAAGGCAAGACACGTCACCCGGCAAGATTACAGCGTAACCACACGTAAGGTTTACGTTGTAACATTATTAATATGGAAGGATGAGTTATCTAAGTCAGCATTACGGCGTAACGTTGACATTTGATTACGTCGTAACATCCTTTAAGCCTGCAAGATGGAAAGTGCACGTCAGCAGTTTATGGCGTAAAACTCTAAAAGGTTACGCCGTAAACTATTTGAAATCTAAAAATAGAGGCCTCATTCAGACAATTTGATATCAACCATTCCACCACGGATCTAAGGGGTGATCAAGGCCTCCATAGCTCAAAGAATTCCACAAGAAGTCCAAGGGAGATCACACTTAAACTTACTTTTGTATTTAATCGTTCATAAACAACTTTTATAAGAATTATGAGTTTTCCATCCATGATTATCTTTATTAATTCTTGCTTTGTTGTTGCCTTGGGCGGCTAAGCACTTCAAGTGTTGGCCTAGTCATTAATTTACTATCGTTATAATATTTGTTTCCTGTTAGATCATGGTTTCATTGGATATCCTTTTGACTATCGTGTAACCTTAGGTTTTGTAGTATGGCGGGTGGTTTAGATCATGTTAATCATGTTATTAGATTACCACTTGAATATAGGATTAGTAAGGTACTAGGGAAGGATGATCATTCTAACCCTAGTGTATAAACTAACTCTGTTACCGCCTCTATCACTTAATATACTTAAAAAGTACATGAACTCTTTTAGAGAGGGTTAATAATCTGTATAGGTTATTATACTAGTTAGTGGGATAGTTGGGATTAACCACTATGACCTGGTTGCCCTACCTTTGTGACTTTCGGGGGATTCGAGATCACGGGAATTATAGGGCGGACTAAAGATATCTATTCAGGTCTGTCGACTTTAGAAACCACTAATGAAACTATGGTGTAACATTGCACAGGAAAACATAGTTATAACGATAGTAATGGAATGGCTAGGCTTGCACGTTTCTCTCCCTGATAACTTCTACTACTTTTACTTTTCGCATATTTACTTTCCTGTTACTTTTAAAATCAATCTCAGCCCACTTTAAAAACGTGAAACTTCAAATTAAAACTAATTGACACTTAGCTCTTGGGACGACCTAGGATTTACCATCTCTACACTACTTACGATCGGATTCTTTGCCCGTTAGTGTGTTTGTTAGGTGAATCGAGTTTTATAAATTTAAAACATGAATAAAATATATTTTAAAATAAAATACGCATCAAGTTTTTGGCGCCGTTGCCGAGGAGCTAAAAAATAGTATTAATTTGATTTCTTGTAATTATTTCCATTCTCTCTCTAATATTTTAGTTTTAATCTCTTTTACTTATGAGAACTAGAAGTAGTAACTTCAGGATGGCTACTCCGTTCGCCAATCTTGAAAGACAGTTTCTGGCCAGAAGAGACACTTCGCCTGATCCAATCCACAACATCTATACTTTTTATGAATATGAGTCATCCGAATCAGAATCTAAAGATGTTGGAGAAATAGACATCGAAACCCTCACACTTGAACAGTATCTTACTCTTAACAACACCTGCAGAAGAATAAGAAATCTCAAGAATGCTACATTTGAAATCAAAGGACAACTTTTAAGAGAGTTACGTAAAACTACCTTCTCGGGAAGCTCAACTTAGTATGCAATCGAGCATATCGAAAAAGTACTCAAAGTTGCTAGTCTGTTCAAAACAAATGATTTTTGCTCTCCTACGTGTATTCCCTCTAACCCTAATTGGGGTAGCCAAAATTGGTTCAACAGAACATCTCTTGAACATGCAAAGAATTGGGACGAATTAAAACAAAACTTCATCCGAAGATTTTTTCCACCTACTATGGTACTTGAACAATTAGGAGAAATCCGTAATTTTAAGCAAGAAGATAAAGAATCATTATTTCACACTTGGGAAAGATATAATGACCTCCTCTTTAAATGCCCATTTCACGATCTTAACGATCAACAAAAAGTAAATACCTTTTATAACAGGCTAAAGGGTCAGACTCGATGAATTATTGATTCTAATGGTCTTATTCCTGGGCTTACCACTTCGGATGCGTCGAAATCAATTCAAGAATTGGTTGATCACTCCCATAAATGGCACAATGAGGAAAGCAAAAACACTCCAACTCCATTTGGTATTATTGCCGAAAAACTCAAAGCCCTAAACCATGAAATGGATGAGCTTAGAGTAGATGTTCGTAAAATTAATACAAACAGAGAAATGAAAAGCCTCTATGAAGAAATCAAAAGTATAAGGACTAGTAAGATCAGTTATGGCAAATCCTCTCCAAAATCAAACATTCACCCAACTAACCTCAAGGACACATTTGAACACTATCTAAAGGAATCTTGCAAGAGACAAGATGTTCTAAACGAATGGATGAAGAAATTCATGATAAATACTGAAATAAACCTCAAAAATCATGATTCTTCAATAAAGAGACTTGAAAAAAAACGTAAATCACCTCGTTCAATTAATCTCCACACATAATCTCACTAACCAAGAATGTGCCATTAAACTTGAACCTGCTAGAGAAAACCTACTTTAAAGGTTGAGACTTTCGCAGAAAAGGTAAAAATATGCATTCTTAAAGAAAACGGTAAAGGGGAACCAATCCATACCACATTAGTAAATACAGAACATACCCAACATCTACAAAAACTGGTATCTCGTGAAATAAAAATCGAGGAAGTGTCTATGGTTAAATTAAACGCTTAATGCTCTGCTATCCTTCAAAATGAACTTCCACCTAAAGAAAAAGACCCAGGAAGCTTCATTCTGCCTTGCGCTATTGGTACCACCACCGTCAGCAATGCATTAGTCGATCCGGCAGTAAGCATCAGTATTATGCCTTTTTCCTTGTTTAAACGGCTAGACTTGGGAATCCTAAACCAATCAATATGGTTATAGAAATGGCTGATAGATCCATGTAATCGCTGAAGGGAATAATTAAAAATGTGTTGGTAAAAAGTAATAAATTTATATTTCCTGTCGATTTCATCATTCTTGATATAATTGAGGATGATAAAGTACCAATAATCCTAGGAAGACCTATGCTTGCTACTGCTCACGCCAGGATTGATGTTTTCGGTAAAAAGATATCTTTAGAAGTAGGGACTGAACAAATTATTTTTGACATCAATGAAAGAGAATCCCCAACCGTAATTTCACCTGTTTGTGTTATAAATAATTTGTCAGTAAGCAACGAGTTTGATGAGTCTAGAGACCTAGAAGAGTTGCTTTTAAGTGATGATGATTTATGCATTTTCTCAAACAATAATGACTTATTACCTAACTTGGAAAATCATGATACAATGTTCCTTTCACCTCCAGGGTCAGCTAGGCTTAATGATGATTCTAGTAAAATGTTCTGTAATCCCAACAGTAATTCGAGCATCAGTGTGGATGACTTTGTCGAGATGGATGACGTATGGGATTACCTGGATTTCAGGGACTTGACCAACGAGGGGACTAAATTTCCTGTTAAACCCGAGTTTTTAAGCAGTAGCAATAGAATCCATCTCCATAACCCATATAACCTTCAAATCACTTGCAAAATAGGGTTTGTAAACTTTGATCCTTACATTGAGCCATAATCTCCTTTCAACATTATGTCTCGAAAAGCTTATAACTCTATCATGAAACATGAACTTGTATACACAGGGAACAATATGGTGGGGTTTGCTAAAAATTTACATGTGTTCGTCGGGGGTCATCAGTTCTTAATTGATTTCATCATTCTTGAAAACATCAATGAATTTGTGGACAAATGGTTGACCGAAGTTCTATTTGGACAACCTTTCAAAGAACATGTAGGGATTGTAGACGACCGGGTTAATGGAGTCCTTTGGTTTAAAATTGGAGATGACAAAACTATATTTAATATGCCCCGTGCCGAAAAAAGATTTGGTAAGCTAACAGTAAGACAGTACAATACAATGGTACCTATTTAAAAATTAGTGATGAAGATAAGTCCAGGGGAATCCATCATCCTTACCAAAAAATAAAAGGGTTCTACCAAGGGTGCCTTGAGTTAGGTGAAGAATACAAGCATGATCAAGAGGTTATTGATTGGAGAAAAGGGCATGCAATGTAAAGTTGGCATGAGTCTAACTTAAAGACTCATTAATAAACAAAAGTGCTTGTCAGGAGACAACCCGACTTTTATCTATAAATTTCATTTATTAGTTGGTATGCTTGTTTTACTTTGTTTTGCAGGTTCCAACAGTTAGGAGGCAACTTTCGAGACCGACTCGACCCGTAATCATGTGGTAGCTTTGCTGATCTAGTAGCAGCTATGGCGTAACATAAATGGTTACGCCATAACTAATTCAATTATGACGTAAACCTTATTATGGTTACTGTTAGGTCTTGAATATAGGATCAATAAGCAATAGAGTGTGTGTTTAGGTATTTTGTGTATGTTTATTCTAGAGAGGGAGCTAGATAGAAAGTAGAGAGAGAAAAATGGAGGAGGGAATGAGATTAAAAGACACACCTCACTAATGAGGAGGTGGTGTGGTATTTATACCCAATTACAAGGAAGAGCAAGGAGCTCTTGTTTCTTAGCTTTTAGCTATTTGTTGGGTCTCGTGACTTTATTTAAGTCACAAGCCTATCACCTAACCTATTACACGATATTATTTCCTTATTTATTACAAGACATTTATCTCAATAAGATCGTCACTTTTATCATTCCTAACAATCTTCCCCCAAAGGACGATCATTAAGATCTCTCTTTGATTGCATTAATGATCATCATTTTGTTATTCGTAACAATCTCCCCCTAAAGGATGATCATTGAGATCTCTCTTATGACTTTGATCTTTGAACTTTAATGCTTGTTTGTCTTGAGTCTTGTTGTGTAATAGTGGTCTTGTTCCAATCATGCTCTAGTGATCTTTATCTTGATCTTTCCATTTTCCTTTTGTCTTTGCCTTTGATATCTTTTCATATCATTATTCTTTACCGTAAATTCATCTTGATTTGTCTTTTAAAGCTTCTAACCAACATACTCATACTTTATTGATAACTTACAATCTTCCTCATGTTGAACTTTTGACTTGATCAACAACTTGATGATTTGAGGAAGTTTTTTGATTTATCAGAGTTGCGAAAGTGTATCTTTGAACTTTGAGTATGAGATATGAAGGAATGAATATGACGGTGTTCTTGCTTCTAAAAGATAGAGATGTTGTTGATGTTGTTGTTCATAAATGTATCTCCCTGAGTTGACTTCCCCCAGTTCATACCACATGACTACAATCAGCTGCTTCCCCCCAAATGAACAACCATTCGAATGCACATACTTCACACAAACAACTTATAGAAGAATGAAACTATAACCTCTAAGTCAATTAAGTCCCGGATGTTGTATACACCAAAGTCAATTAAGACCCGGATGTACACATTTCTTCCCCCTAATTGTTGCGCTCTATCGAAATATTCAGCTAGAACACTTCTCTTCCCCCTGATTATATTTGATGACCATTAAACATAATCATAATCTTGTTACGCCTGAATATTTGATAGTGAAGTCATGTGTGAAGTGCAGTCTAAGCATGAGAGTCAACTGCTAACTTCAATTCCAACAATCTCTCCTTATCAATATTGTGACATCATAAGTAACCTTGGAAATCCAACACTTCACTTGAATAAATCAAGGAAATGTTGTTTGTGTTTTTCGAAAACAAATTCTGAAAGAACACGATAACTACTAGATCACTTAGATTACTAGTTAACACTAATTGAATCATTAAACAATCATTTTCAAATTAGTGACCTACGTTCAGCGTTGGCTTGATGTTAGCACTGGTAGGATTTCCATTCAATCATTGTGAAATACTTAATTTAAGTATCACTCTTGAATGTTCCGGCAATGTCACTAAGACATGCACTGTCACATAGACATATAAGCGACTCTTGTACTTTTTGTATCTTTGATGTTTAATACAAATGTACTTTTGTGTCCTATGTGAGATTTATGATTTGATCTCATTTGGCTCTAGACTCAATAAGTGCGTTTTGGTTTTTGTGATCGGAGGCTGGAGCAGACTGCCACCTTTTCAATATCAACAATCTCGGAGTGAGATGTCAATAGATTATGCATTTAATCTCCGTGACAATGAAACAAGATTCTTTTGAGAGAATCTTGAGTGGCTGGGAAGGGTTGTGCATTGCATCACTGGGTCCATGATGTCTTTCTTCAATACCAAATATCATCTTTGTGATATTCGATAGATTATGTATTGACCCGGTTTCTGCCTAATGTTTGTGGAGGGCTTCTTTCTTTTCACCCTTTACACATCATTTCTTTTTCATTCTTCAACCCCTTCAATGTCCACCAAGACGTCATTACTATCATCATGTTGTGATTGTTCCAATGATAGCTCATGCCTTAGTTGACATTATTCCCATTCACATTCAACTCCATCATACCTAAGGACTTATATTCTATCTATGGAATGTCCCTGGGTAGATCCCTCCGGTTCTGGTTGGATCATGGGATAATACCTAACCTTACCACCTTATTCCTTCTTTGATCATTGTGAGGTAGTTGGTTATTGGGTATTAAGATCCTTTTGAAAATCAATCAAAGTGTTTGATATAAATCAAAACATTTAACACTTTGAAAGTTTTACTTTTGAGAAATACTCCCCCTACGCATGTGCATTGATATTCAGAATTCTTTTTGCACAATGAGGAAAGACTTTGATTACACATTGAGTCTTTTAGAATCACTTTGTTTACCACACTCTTTGCTTTTATCTTCTTGTCACATTTTAATCCAATTTTCTCCCCCACAAAAATAGCATACCATATGATATTTTTGATATCAATGGATTAAAATAGCTATATGAGATTTTGAAAACACATGGGAGAAAACGGATATAGCATGATTATGATTTGGAACCTTTCTGAATGTTCTAAACAAATTTGAAAATCTAGTTGCGTCAAAGTATGTCGATATCAAAAACGTATTGTCAGTAGATTGCTCCTCTCATTTATTAATTCAGGAAACGTCGTAACCGGACATAATCTTCACTATTTGAACGTTATTCAATATAATCCGCTTGACAAACAATATTTTTTATCATCGAGTATATTCATTTGTTCAAAACATTTTCCTTTATACTCCCCCTCAATAATAAAACACTTTATTTTGTATGCCATCGCAATTATATTGAGGGAAAGAGTTAAGATGCCTTGGTATATCACTAAAGAACACTTTTGATCCATTGAATGTTTTGGATAACATAAAATTTTAACTATTATGATAAGTATCCCCAACTTTAAAGGCATTTGATTTTTAAAAAATCTCCCTCAAAAATTGATCTTATCAAAAATATGATTTGAATTTCAATAATATCGAGAGAGGGGAATGTTGAACGCATAATTTTGACAGATTTTGAAAATCTTTTTGATAAAAATCTTGAAAAATTATGTTCACACATTTTCAAAACATTTTCTTGAGCGAAACCTAAGTCGAGTAGCACAAGCTTCTCGTTGTTAGGATAAATGCACAAAAATGTACACTTTCCTTTATTTGAAGAACGAGTCATATAGAGACAATTACTTAGAAGTCGTATGTCCCGAGCACACTTTTTGAAAAAGATGTTGAGAAAAAAAAATTACTGGGACAAAGAAGATTCTCTTCTTTTAAAGATAAAGCGCACTGAAGCGTACACTTTTCTTTTATTTGAAAACCGGGTTGTTATCTGAAATTTAATAACAAGCCATGTTGGTGGGCAAACTTTTGAAAGATTTTGAAATGCTCAAAACAAGAAGATTTCTCTTCTTTTTAAGGTAAAGCGCATTGAAACGTACACTTCCCTTTTATTTGAAGATCGGGTTGCAATCTGACATTTGATTACAAACCATTGGTGATCAAACTTTTGAAAGATTTTGAAATGCTCAAAACAAGAAGATTTCTCTTCTTTTTAAGGTAAAGCGCACTGAAACGTACACTTCCCTTTTATTTAAAGACCGGGTTGCAATCTGTTATTTGAATACAAACCATTGACATCGAATTTAGACAACAACTTTTGGAACCCATTTAAGCACGGTGCTAACGGGTTTGCCAAGTTTTGAAAAATATTTTAAAGTTGTGTCAATTCGATGTAAAGATGTTGAGTTTCAACGAGAGCTTGAAACGATGTTTCATTTGAAATACAACTCTCGTGGAATCAAGGAGATTAAATATTCCTTTTGATTTTCATTGTTTTGAAACTCGGCTGTTTCATGTGGTGTTTTAATCTTGTTGACGAAGACAAGATTTCATTTGTTATTGTGCAATTTGATGAAACATTCCGAAAATTTGTTTTTGCATCGTTTGGAAATCTTCTTTTCATTTTGGCTGGTCGGAGCAAGTCATTTCTTATTTTGCATTGAAAGCATTTCTGATTTAGAATATTTGAAAGATTTTGAATGACTTTGCTTTGGTTTCCAAACTTGTTTTACCAGTGTAAAACGAGAGTGTGGTGTTACAAAAAACTTGCTTCTTTTCTTTTAAAAGTACTTGTCTTAATCTCTTTTGAGAAGTAAATGCTTCAAACGTTTAAATTCCTTAATTGGCATCACACTTGTTTTACCGGTGTATAACAAGAGTTGTGATGCTTTCAAAGATGATTCTTTGCATTTGTAGCTCTTGTCTTAAATCCTTTTTGAGGAATAAAATGTTTCAAAAACCTTTGAGATTTCTTAGAAAAAACTTCCTATATTTTTGTAAAGAAATATGTGGTAAAACTGAGAAAAACCCTTCTTATAAATGGTTTGAGGATTCACCCGTGTGAACCTTTTCCGAAACACTTTCTTTAGGTTTTGAAGATTTTGAAACATTGATGTTCCATTTTTTCCGATTAAGAGAATCAAACTTCACTTTTAAAGCATTATATGAAGTTCTCAACTCATGATATTCTTTTTTTGCTCAAGATTGGAATATTATTGTGTTGCCAATTTTGATTCCAAATATGCAATTTTTTCCAAAAACTGATCTTTTTCATTTTTAGACAGAGACTGTGCAGTGACTGGTTTTGACAAATCCTTTTGCACAACAATTTTGGGAATGAACCATGATTTTGAAATTTGAGACTTTATCAAATGTTTATCAGAAGGTGGTTTTCCCAAAATTGAATATTTATCAAACTTAGTTTCCACGGACTTTCCTTTCAGATTTTCTTTCAGATTATCAATTGATTCTCAAATGATTAATTTCTTTAAAAAATCGATCTTTTTCGGCTTTAGAATCATCAACCTTACGAGCCAAATGTCGTTCAAGAATAACTTTCGTTTTTTCAAGTTTTTCAAAATACGCCTAAAATTTGGCTGTTCTGTTTGACAATTCAAGATTGACATCATCAAAATCTTTTGACTTTTGAGCATTGATTTTTTTGAGATGAATAACCTTTGATTCAAAATCACAATTTTCATTATCAAAAGCATTCAATTTTCCTAATGTTGCCCTTTTTTCTTCATCAGCGAAAACATTCTCAAGATTATCGATTTTTATCAACAAATCTGAATTTTCTTTTATTTGTTTTGCTAAATACTTTTCCAGCTCATCAATCTTTATTTGAAAAACACTTGTTTTGTTTTCAAAAAGATTATGTTTCTCCCCCGATTCCTAGTTAAGTTCAGAAATATCCAATTGCTTCTTTTTGAAAAATTTAATCTTTCCGAAAATGTTATTAAACTTAGTTTCAGCAAATTCAAACCTTTTGATACTTCAGGATTTTTGCCTCTTTTGTGTTCCGATACCACCCCAATAAATTCAACGCAGCGGAAACCACTTTGGGGCCGCTTACTTCATAGTTAAAGTACAAGTACAGTAAACGACCTCTAAAGAGACGTTTGATAAATTGTCCACATTCGTTTTAAGTAAATTCAGAGAAATTCAGGTGCCAATACTTTATGATTTACAAGATTACCAATTTCCAATTCGGGACTCATTTTGTCTATTAAGGAAAAAATAGTTTTCGAATGTGAAGAAAACTGAGTAATCTTGAGTGGCTGGGAAGGGTTGTGCATTGCATCACTGGGTCCATGACGTCTTTCTTCAATACCAAATATCATCTTTGTGATATTCGATAGATTATGTATTGACCCGGTTTCTGCCTAATGTTTGTGGAGGGCTTCTTTCTTTTCACCCTTTGCACATCATTTCTTTTTCATTCTTCAACCCCTTCAATGTCCACCAAGACGTCATTACTATCATCATGTTGTGATTGTTCCGATGATAGCTCATGCCTTAGTTGACATTATTCCCATTCACATTCAACTCCATCATACCTAAGGACTTATATTCTATCTATGGAATGTCCCTGGGTAGATCCCTCCGGTTCTGGTTGGATCATGGGATAATACCTAACCTTACCACCTTATTTCTTCTTTGATCATCGTGAGGTAGTTGGTTGATGGATATTTAAGATCGAAACCATAAAACCATTTGAAAATCAATCAAAGTGTTTGATATAAATCAAAACATTTAACACTTTGAAAGTTTCACTTTTGAGAAATACTCCCCCTACGCATGTGCATTGATATTCAAAATTCTTTTGCACAATGAGGAAAGAGTTGATTGCACATTGAGTCTTTTAGATCACTTTGTTATACCACACTCTTAAGCATTTATCTTTCTTGATCACATTTTAATCCAATTTTCTCCCCCTCAAAAATAGCATACCACATGATATTTTTGATATCAATGGATTAAAATAGCTATATGAGAATTTGAAAACACATGGGAGAAAACGGATATAGCATGATTATGATTTGGAACCTTTCTGAATGTTCTAAACAAATTTGAAAATCTAGTTGCGTCAAAGTATGTCGATATCAAAAACATATGGTCAGTAGATTGCTCACTCCTCATCCTGTTAATTTCAGGAAACGGTCGTAACCGGACACAATCTTCACCATTTGCACGCTTATCAATATAAACACGCTTGACAACAACTATTTTTTATATCGATTATTATTCATTTGTTCAAAACATTTTCCTTTATACTCCCCCTCAATAATAAAACACTTCATTTTGTATGCCATCGCAATTATATTGAGGGATAGAGTTAAGATGCCTTGGTATATCACTGAAGAACCACTTTTGAATCCATTGAATGTTTTGGATACATAAATTTTGACTTTTATGAGATGTATCCAACAACATTAAAGGCATTTGATTTTTAAAAACTCCCCCTCAAAAATTGATCCATTTATAAAAATGATTCGAATTTTCAAAATATCGAGAGAAGGGAATGTTAAACATACAATTTTGACAGATTTTGAAAAATCTTTTTGATAAAATCTTGAAAAATTGTGTTCAACATTTTCAAAAATATTTACTTGAGCGAAACTCAAGTCCGAGAAGGTGCAAGCTTCTCGTTGTTAGGATAAATGCACAAAAATGTACACTTTCCTTTATTTGAAGAACGAGTCCTAAGCTGACAATTACTTAGAAGTCGTATGTCCTGAGCACACTTTTTGAAAAGATGTTGATAAAAAAATTGCTTGAGACAAAGAAGATTTCTCTTCTTTTAAAGATAAAGCGCACTTAAGCATACACTTTTCTTTTATTTGAAAACCGGGTTGTTATCTGAAATTTAATAACAAGCCATGTTGGTGAGCAAACTTTTGAAAGATTTTGAAATGCTCAAAACAAGAAGATTTCTCTTCTTTTAAAGGTAAAGCGCATTGAAACGTACACTTCCTTTTTATTTGAAGATCGGGTAGCAATCTGACATTTGATTACAAACCATATTGGTGAGCAAAATTTTGAAAGTTTTTGAAATGCTTAAAATAAGAAGATTTCTCTTCTTTTTAAGGTAAAGCGCACTGAAACGTACACTTCCCTTTTATTTGAAGACCGGGTTGCAATCTGACATTTGATTACAAACCATTGACATCGAATTTAGACAACAACCTTTGGAACCCATTTAACCACGGTGCTAACGGTTTTGCCAAGTTTTGAAAACTACTTTAAAGTTGTGTTAATTCGATGTAAAGATGTTGAGTTCCAACGAGAGCTTGAAACCGGTGTTTCATTTGAAAACAACTCTCGTGGAATCAACGGAGATTTAAAATTCCTTTTGATTTTCCATTGATTTTTGAAACTCGGTGTTTCATGTGGAGTTTTAAATCTTGTTGACGAAGAAGATTTCCATTTGTTATTGTCATTTGATGAAACATTCCGAAAATTTGTTTTTGCATCGTTTGAAAATCTTCCTTTCATTTTGATGGTCGAAGCAAATTTATTCTTGTTTTGCATTGAAAGCATTTCTGATTTGGAATATTTGAAAGATTTTGAATGACTTTGCTTTGGTCTCCACACTTGTTTTACCGATGTAAAACGAGAGTGTGGAGTTACAAAAACTAGATTCTTTCCTTTTAAAGTACTTGTCTTAAAACTCTTTTGAGAAGTAGATACTTCAAAAGTTTGAGATTCCTTAATTGGCCTCCACACTTGTTTTACCGGTGTAAAACAAGAGTGTGATGTTTTAAAAGATTGATTCTTTGCATTTGAAGCTCTTGTCTTAAAACCCCTTTGAGGAAAAAATGTTTCAAAACTTTGAGATTTCTTAGAAAACTTCCTATCTTTTTGTAAAAAAATAGGTTGTAAACTGAGAAACCATTCTTAAAAACGGTTTTGAGGATTCACCCGTGTGAACCTTTTCTGAAACACTTTCTTTAGGTTTTGAAGATTTTGGAACATTGATGTTCCATTTTTTCTGATTAAGATAATCAAACTTCAATTTTAAAGCATTATACGAAGTTCTCAACACATGATATTCTTTTTGACAAGAATGAATATCTTTTGATGCCAATTTTGATTCCAAAGATGCAATTTTTTTCCAAAAACTGATCTTTTTTCATTTTTAGGCAAAGACTGTGCAGTGACTGGTTTTTACAAATCCTTTTGAACAACAATTTTGGGAATGAACCATGATTTTGAAATTTGAGAGTTTATCAAATGTTTATCAGAAGGTGGTTTTCCTAGAATTGAAGATTTATCAAACTTAGTTTCCACATACGTTCCTTTCAGATTTTCCAATTGATTTCTCAAATGATTAATTTCTTTCAAAAATTGATCTTTTTTGGCTTTAGAATCATCGACCTTACGAGCCAATTGTCGTTCAAGAACAACTTTTGTTTTTTAAGTTTTTCAAAATACGCCTCAAATTTGTTTGTTCTGTTTGACAATTCAAGATTGACATCATCAAAATCTTTTGACTTTTGAGCAATGATTTTTTCGAGATGAATAACCTTTGATTCAAAATCACAATTTTCGTTATCAAAAGAATTCAATTTTCCCAATGTTGCCCTTTTTTCTTCATCAGCGAAAACATTCTCAAGATTATCGATTTTTATCATCAAATCATAATTTTCTTTTATTTGTTTTGCTAAAGACTTTTCCAGCTCATCAATCTTTATTTGAAAAACACTTGTTTTGTTTTCAAAAAGATTTTGTTTCTCCCCTGATTCCTTGTGAAGTTCAGAAATATCCAATTGCTTCTTTTTGAAAAATTCAATCTTGCCGAAAATGTTATTGAACTTAGTTTCAGCAAATTCAAACAATTGAGACTTCAGATTTTCTGCCTCATTTTGTGTTACATTTGAAGTTTTTGTTTGACCTCGCGACTTCTTGATTGAATCAAACAAACTTTGGTAAGTCAACTTCAAGTGTTCATTCTCCTTAATTAATGACGCCACTCGATATTCCAACCCAATGTTTTTAGTTTCAATCTCTTTAAAATTGACCTTAACTTTGACTTCATCATCTCAACTCTTGACCTTTGAACCGAATCAAACAAATCTTTATAAGTCTGTTTCAAATGAGCATTCTCGATTTGTAATGATGCCATAAAATTCTCATTTTTTTTTGCAATATTTTCAAAGAATTATTTTCTCGAGACTTGTGCTGAAGTGTGATTTCAAAAGCAATATTTTTTGCCTAAAATTTTGACAAATCTTTTTCCAATTCAACAATTCTTTTTGACAATTCCTGTGTGACTTCAAATGCATCATTGCAAACTGTATCAGCTGTTGTACTCTCATTTGAAACATCTTTTGACTCTTTTGAAATTCTTTCAGTTTCATCATGTAAATCCTTATTCCTTGTTTCCATACAAGAGGTTATGACAAGATTCTTGATATCTTCAGCTAAAGATGCTTCCAAGAGTTGATCCTTTAAAAGCTCATTTTGTTTGAAAGTTTCATCAAGATCATTTTCCACTGAAACAAAAACATCTTTCATTTCTTTTACATCTCTTTTAAATCGATTCTGAAAGACTTCAAAATAGACATGCCATTCTCGAAGAATTAATTTCGCTTCTACACAAACATCGATTAATCGAAGTTCTTCTTTAGACGTATAGAAAATGCTTTCTCGTTTACAATTCTTTTCTAGTAACTCAAACAATTTTTTGAAAACATTTTCCATTTCATTCAAATCCACAAGCATTGGATTTGCACTAGGCATTGATGCCATGCTTGGTTTTGTCTCAGAAGAAACTTTTTCAGAAGATATAAAAGATGATGGAAAATATGTTTGTTCAGCAGAAAGTTCTTTTTGAGGAACAAAATCGTCATAAAGTTTGTTCAATTTTCTGTAATCGATTGGTTTTATCTTTAACTCCTGAACTTTTTCATCTTTTTGAAACTCGTTCATTTTTAATTGACTCTTTTCAGCATCCTCAAGAGTTTCCTCATATCAACACATGATGTTGTTCATTCGAATATTACAAAGTTCATAAGCATGAAAACAATTAGGAATTTTGGCTTAGCTTGTGAAAGAACATAAGGACCGTTATATCCAACGGCTTCGTAAGTTGTCCCGAAAAGCTTTTTGTTCATTTGTAAGCAACCAAAGTGTTTCAGTTGATTTGCCCATTTTACAAACAACGTTTTCAAGATCTTTGTTCTTAGCTTGTAATTAATGGTGTCTTTAAGATATTATTCCTCTTTCGTCCGCTGTGTTGATTGAAAATCATTTGAGTCTATTTGATATTTTCTTTTTTGTATTTTATAGTTAATAACTGCTAAGTCCAATTTATCACGTTGTTGTTTTAGATCTCGAATGATGTCTCGATCACGAATAAATTAAGACTGAGCTTGTTGATTAAAATGGTTTGCTTTGCGATCAGCCTTAAGAAATTCGTTGAGATAATTGTTATCCCCTTTGATGTTTTCCAAAACCCGAACCCTTTTCTTATACAACTCAAGCTGACTAGTCAAAGTCGTGTTTTGTTGTTGGACTTTTTGAGCAAATAATTGTTGTTTCTCATGTGATTCCATTTTTTTGATTTATCACAATGAACCCAATTAATTTTCAACACAAACCCAAAAATTCAATCCAAATGATCATTCACTCTCGGAAAATCTTCTCGTAATAAAATCCATGATTCAAAAATTATACTAACACAAATTTATCTTAACCTGTTGATCACATAAATTATCACAAATTTGTTCATCACGTTTTATAAGACTTTGTGCAAATTTACCCAATACAAAATGCAACATAGACAAAACCAACAAAAGAACACAATCTTTTCGTAGCCTAAGCCCAACAAAATCTTTCACAGCCCAACCTTTTTTAGTATAAGACCCAATACAAATTTTATAACCCTACTACTTCTCACACAACTCAAACCCTAACCCTAACACTCAAAACAAACGCCTCTCTCTATCTTTTGATAATCAATCTCACGACACTCACTTCTTATCTCAGTCACACAAACAAAAATTAAATATGTCCCACACCTCTTTTCCTTCTTGATAAATCCAATGATAACAACTATATTTTTTCTTAGTTTCTCTTTTCTTTTTGTTCTAGTGAAACATAAAACGCAACACAAACAAGAGACTTCAAGATTTGCGAAGATAACTCGGGTAGGTTTGTTTATGTTTTCTTGATGATTTTTGTTTCTTGGTATTTGTAAATTGAAACAAAGTAAAGTCTTGAACACTCTTGTTCTTGATTTTTCTTTTAGATTTTCAAAAATTAAAACGAACAAGTTAATCCTCTACAAATGATCTATGATGAGATAAGTTCACACTTTTAATCTTTAAAGATTGGTGCACAAAGTGAACAAATATGAGATCAATGTTATTTTTGTTTCGAGATCTTGTATCTATCAACGAAACAAAGAAAAGATTACAACACTTTTGTTTTTGTTCTTTTCTTTTTGGGTTTCGAAAAATTAAAATGAAGCTTAGCTTCAAAAACGATCAATGAAGAGATGTTCTTTCGTGTGAATGAATCTTGTTAAAAATCCTGAATTTGATGGCTTAACACGAAAAAGAATTAAAATCTAAATATGTTCCGAGTTAGGTTTCCGAGATTGGTTCAGATCTGCGATGATGTCTTTTTCGTGTTATTGTGCTTCTAAAAAATTTTGAATTTTATTGAGCAAACACGAAAATAAATCTGAGATCTATATACCGAAAATGAGTCTATTCCGAAAATGGTCAGATTTGTGATGATAAAACTTTTGTGTTTTTGGTCTTGAAAAGAACAATGGATTCACTTATGAACACACAAAGTTATCTGAGATCGAAATACTCTTGTTTCTGTGAAAGTAGGTTTCGAGTTTGTGTCCGAGTTTATTTCCGAATTTAGATCTCTGATGAAAGTCTTATTGTGTCCTTGATAAAGGTCTTTTGATCTTCTTATTATTGTACACAAAAGACAAACTGAGATCTAGCTTGTGTCGATGAAATTCGGTCTTTGTCGAAATTGAGTCTTATTTCTTTTCTCTTAGATTTCAATTTCAAGTTCGAACTCGGATCTGTGATGTTTATGAATTTACATAAAAATCTTTCGAGATTAGTACTAATTGTGTAACACAAAAACTGAGATCTGTTTTACTTTTGTTTCTGTCTCTTTCGATTTCAATCTCGATAACACCGAGTTTGACCAAACAATGACTAATTTTGAAAATCAGATATTCGTAAAATCTGTTAGACTACTGAGTTTGACCAGTCAAAGTTTATGAAACAAACTTATTCCGAATTTGATATTGTAACTACTTTTACTGAATTTGGACTTAAAAATCTGTTGAATATCAAAATAAACGAATTAAGCTAAATTTTGTCATATGTTGCCATGGAATCTTATGATATAACCATAAGCATCCAATTACAGTAGAATAAATCAAACTGGAAACTTTGCAAAATAAGTTGATTTGACCAGATTAAGTTGTTTGACTTTTTAACCAAAATTAAGCAGTTTTGACTGGAAAAAGCTCACGAAATAAGCAAAAAAACTCGATAAACAACAAATTCAGAAATTAAAGACACGTTAACCCAGAAAAGCACAGCTGATCAGGACGAATAGGCTTACGAAATAAGAGAATTGAACTGAATAAGCTCAATATAGCTTGTCTGAATAAGCTGTGTCGAAATAAGCTGTTGAAATAAGCTGTCAGAATAAGCACTCTAAACAACACTAAATCGCTCCTGCAACTCTGATACCACTTGTTAGGTCTTGAATTCAGGATCAATAAGCAATAGAGTGTGTGTTTAGGTGTTGTGTGTGTGTTTATTCTAGAGAGAGAAAGATTAGAAAGTAGAAAGAGAAAGAAGGGAGGAGGAGGATTAGAGAAATGAGATTAGAAGACAACTCACTAAGAGGAAGGTGGTAGGTTAAATACCTAATTACGGTAGAGCAAGGAGTCTTGTTTCTTAGCTTTTAGCTATTTGTTGGGTCTCGTGACTTTATTTAAGTCACGAGCCTATCACCTAACCTATTACACAATATTATTTCTCTATTTATTACAAGACTTCGTAACTGATTTAATTACGACGTAAACCTTATTATGGTTATGCCGTAAACGTATAAACAAAAATCTTAGAAAATATATACTACATGATTATGGTGTAACCACCGGAGTTACACCATAAACTCTTTCTGAAATACCTTAAAATAAAGTTTCAAAACATTGCTAAACCTTGTATATCTAAATGAACTTTATGGGTATGTTCTCTGGAAACCTGCACGAGACTTCACTCGTCCACTTGGGCCACCAAGTGGTTTAAAAGGCTTGTTGCATATGCTAAATGCAACCATGATTCCTACGAAAGTGAGTTAGGTTTGTATAACTTGTATATTTATCGTTGAGCGATTTTATGCATTTAGTTTGTTTTAGTGATCACAGGGGAAAATAAGTTTTTCTCACGATGGAGATTTTCTAGATTCCTCCATTGGCTTATTACATTTTATATGTTCAGAAGCAATGCTCAATGGAGTTTCTTGTTCTAATTCTACTCTTTCTGTTTATTTCATTTTCTTAATGTACAATAGGGACATTGTACAAAACAAGTGGGGGGTGGAAGTAGAATTATCACTTGACCTATTCTTGCCTTCCATTCTTTAGTTTATTTGAAAAATGGTGCCAATTAAATTTTTGAATTATTTTTAATCTTTGCCGAATGCACATTAACCTTTATTATTACTTGGTGTGGTTTAAACCTAATGTTCCATTTTCATCTCATTATACAAAGATCAACCAAAATGTTAAGTGTGCCGGTAATATTGTAAACTTTAAAACTTTGCATGTACATCATTTCAAGACCTAATTGATTAGCAGGAATAGATGGTTTGAGAAGTCAACATTTAGGAATTCACCCAAATAGCCTATATGTGTGTGTTTATCGACTTGTTACACTGACTCATCGACCTCCCGTGTTAAAAACCCTTTTGTTGCACTATTCATTAGTGTAAGATGCCCCTAGATCACCCTTGTTGAGCCAATCCATGTTTTCACCCAATATTATATGTTTCGTTACACCATTTCGCCTTAGCCAACCCTGTAGTCTATATTTATCCTTGTGTTGAAATTTCCTGGCTACCTAAGTCCATGGTTCAGGAAAATAGTTCAAAGATTAGCACTTTCATTCAAGACATATTATTATGATCATGGAAGAGCCCCGGGTATTATCACTTTCGATACTATTTATCTCAAGTAGGGGGATATGCAATATGTAATTTACAGGAGTATTATAAAAATGAAAAAAAAAGGTGGTGCAACTATAACCACCTAGTGATCTAACTCCTGATGTTGGTTACGTATTATAAAACAAACTAAGTAAAAAGGTGGTGCAACTATAAGCCACCTAGTGATTATGGGGATGGTGCAACTATAAGCCGTTCGAAGTATAAAGGTGGTGAAACTATAAGCCACCTAGTGAAGAATGGGTTAGCACGCGCCGCAAGATCTCATTATTAGCTAACCCATTATGATGATATGATTAGATTTTCGCACTTGAAGACTTGGACTATGGATGGACAGTATCCGGTTATGGATACCTTAGAATATATATGACTATTTGTTTTGTGTTTTTATCTTAACACCAATTAAATATGTATTTCATGTCTATCCTAACCCTTATATCACCCAATAAACTTGTGTTATGTCACCCATGTTGCCTTTAAGAATTATTTAGACCATAACTCTAACTGGTGCATATTTGTGTACTCTCCAAGCTTATGATAAAATACATACTATGACTGTGCAGATGAGCGATAACCCCGAAAATGAACACTTAGACTAGTTGAGAGTTGAGTGATTTTTTATCCCTTTTTTGTGAGGTGTTCGGCTTTGATATTTCTAGCATAAGTCTTTTATAGATTCATTTCTTTGAGATTAAATTAGAGAAATCTTTTTATAAACTATTCTAACAGGTCTACTTGAGGGCAAGTAGAAGTCAAGTGGGGGTATTTGATAACATCAAATATTTGATACTTTTTAGTGTCAAATTTCTCCTAAAAATACTTGCAATTGTCTTATAAATACTTGAATTCGATACTTTTACGGTTATTTCGTTATTTTCAGGTAAAATACAAGTATGTGACAAGAAACACGGGAAAATGACCAAAAAAATAAAGAAAACACGGACTCTTATAAGACTTTATGGCGTAACCCCTACGATAGTTTTATGCCGTAACCTATTCAAGGCAAGACACGTCACCCAGCAAGATTACGGCGTAACCACACACAAGGTTTACACCGTAACATTATTAATATGGAAGGATGAGTTATCTGAGTCAGCATTACAGCGTAACGTTGACACTTGATTACGATGTAACATCCTTTAAGCCTGCAAGATGGATAGTGCACGTCAGCTGTTTACGGCGTAAACCTCTAAAAGGTTACACCGTAAACTATTCAAAATCTATAAATAGAGGCCTCATTCAGACAATATGATATCAACCATTCCACCACAGATCTAAGGGGTGATCAAGGCCTTCATAGCTCGAAGAATTCCACAATAAGTCCAAAGGAGATCACACTTAAACTTACTTTTGTATTTAATCGCTCATAAACAACTTCTATAAGAATTATGAGTTTTCCATCCATGATTATCTTTATTAATACTTGCTTTGTTGTTGCCATGAGCGGCTAAGCACTTCAAGTGCTTTCCTAGTCATGAATTTACTATCGTTATAATATTTGTTTCCTGTTAGATCATGGTTTTGTTAGATATCCTTTTGACTATAGTGTAACCCTAGGTTTTGGTAGTATTACGGGTGGTTTAGATCATGTTAATCCTGTTATTAGATTACCACTTGAACATGAGATTAGCAGGGTAATAGGGAAGGATGATCATTCTAACCCTAGTTTTAGAACTAACCCTGTTACCGCCTCTATCACTTAATATACTTAAAAAGCACACAAAGAGGGTTAATAATCTGTATAGGTTATTAGACTAGTTCTTGGGATAGTTAGGATTATCATTATGACCTGGTTGCCCTACCTTCATGACTTTCCAGGGAATTCAGGATCGCATGAATTATAGGGCAGACTAAAGATATCTAGTCAGGTCTGTCGACTTTAGAAACCACTAATGAAACCATGGTGTAACATTGCAAAGGAAAACATAGTTATAACGATAGTAATGGAATGGCTAGGCTAGCACGTTTCTCTCCCTAATATCTTATAACTACTTTTACTTTTCACATATTTACTTTCCTCTTACTTTTAAAATCAATCTCAACCCACTTTAAAAACGTGACACTTCAATTAAAACTAATTGATACTTAGCTCTTGGGACGACCTTGAATTTACCATCTCTACACTACTCACGGTCGGGTTCTCTGCCCGTTAGTGCGTTTGTTAGGTGAATCGAATTTTATAAATTTAAAACTTGAATAAATATATTTTAAAATAAAATACGCATCAAACATCTTCTTCAAGTTCTCCATATAAAAAAGCATTGTTTACATCTAACTGATACATGTCCCACTTATTCTTAACAGCTAAAGCAATAACACACCTAACAGTAACCATTTTAACAACCAAAGAAAAAGTTTCCTCATAGTTAATTCCTTCTCTTTGAGAGTACCCCTTAGCAACAAGCCTAGCTTTATATCTTTCAATTTCAACATTGGATTTATATTTTATTTTATATACTCATTTACATCTAATAGCCTTTTTGTTAGGAGGCAAGTCTGTGACATTCCAAGTCTTATTCCTATTTAGGGCCTCCATTTCATTATTCATTGCACTTATCCAGTTGTTGTCAAGAATTGCTTCTTGATAAGTTTTAGGTTTATTGCTTTTGTTAAGGTTAGAGGTGAAGCAAAAATTATCTTTAGAAAGATTAGAGTAGTTAACAACTCTTTCCACCCCATATTTGACTTTTCCTTCTAAGACAAAGTCATTCAGTTTTGAGGTACCCTAGAGGGTCTAGATGACCTTCTTGGGGTAACTGTCTCAGTTGGTTGGTCACTATTGTCAAGGATAGGGTCCAAAAAGATTTTAGTAATGCCCTCAAGGGGTGTATTCTCATCCATAAAAGTTTCTCTATAATCACCATCCTCTTCGTGGGAAGTGAGGGATTCAGTGCCATCATCGTAGGAAGACACTCTTTGTAACACCCCTATTTTTGGATTGCGCAACAGAAATTGCAATTGGGTGTTACTAAATAGCACCATTCACCAAAATAATAGAAAACGACCCAAATGAGACGTTTTACAAACACGTGTTCCATTATTAATCAGAGAAAAATGCGTTTAGGTCCCTACAGGAATCGCAACCACAACCATACAACATTTGAAAGACAATTGTTTCAAAATAAAGACATTGTTTTTAAAACACATTAAGACATTGTTTTTGAAAGACAAGGAACACATAAGTAGTCTTTCACCAAATCATCACACGCACGACACCTCCACGCCATCGTTGCCTTCATCTTGGGTTACCTGGGATAAAACATGTTTAAAACGTCAATAAAATTGTGAGATGAAATTCATGTAAAGAGTTTAAAAATAAATCAAAGAGTAATAATCTTTGAACACATAAATTATTCTTGGGAAAACATTCAGGAATCAATGTATTAACATCTCTTTTCTTTCACGCAATAGCACTGTATGACACCTAACTTAACAAAACATATGTCATTTCATATATGCCAGTTGCCCTAGAACAATGTATAATTACATTATACCTACTACCTCAAAATGCAAAACTTCCGTTTAAAACATGGTGTTCACAAGGATTCCATAACCCCGTAGGGGTTGTCAAACCCAATAGATATATTTAATGCATTAGCGTTCACCTCACAAGGCGATTAACGGTTCATGACATAAGGGACTTCGACAATAGCAAATTATGCGAAAACAATCTCATAATCGGGTCCAACATACCATAAAATCATACGTGTTCAATTTTATAAAACAACATGTATCCCCCTCACGGGTTTATAAAACAATCAAAAGATTTAAATGTGAGGCTATGAACTCACCTTAAGCAAAAGATCCAATTCAATCAAATCAACAAGTGCAATAACTTCACGTCTCAACCGCGACCTATATAATACATATGTAGCGGTACGTGACTAAAAGTAAAATAATTCGTATAATGCATACTTGCATTTATATTTATATAACTATTATGTATATACAATCATACATTACAATCTCCAAGTGAGACGTAAAACATTTTACTTTGATGCACTAATCAATATCACAACGTTTAACATAAAGTTTTTATTTTTAGAAAATTGCCGAAAGTAAAGATAATATAATCTGACTTCATATTTCATCATAATTTAACTAACATTACGAACCCCTTTCTCATTATAAACCATATTCAAAAGTATACGCAAGTTTGACTTTCAAAAGTCAAACTTCGTAGTTGACGAGCCACCTAGCAAAACGTAGCTAACAGCGAACTCTATCACTTTTAAGTATCAAAAATAACTTGACTCGCTACGGGTCGGTCAAACTTTCTGGTCAAACTTAGTCAACTCAAAACCCATTAAAATGACATTTTTGACTCAAACCAACTATCAAAACATGTTTAACTAGCCTATTTAAGTATAGCAAAACCATCAAACTTCAATCAATAACTAAATATACTTTCAATAATTTCCGCACTTGAATCTTATAGCACACGATATATAATACGCAATATCATCAAATTAACCTCATAAAAATGTAACTAGTATACTCACAAAGCTATAACAAAAATCGATGTTGTTTCCCCTTGTTGGTACAAAATCGGACGAAACCCCAAACACCAAAACCAAAACTTTTTCAATCAAACCAACTAGCAAGAACACTAATCTAACAACACTAAACACCCTCTTGAGATCAAAATCACATGAACTTGACCAAATTTTTAACTTTCAAAATACTCATTGCATGTGGGATTTTATTAGTGGGATATGTAGGCCTTGATGAGAGGATTAATAATTTGTATTCGGATTGTATTGCATGTCGGAAATTTAACGGTAGTGGTGTAGTTTTTTTTTTGGTTTGCCAGCGTGGATGTGTACTAATGAGTGAGGCAGAAAAACAATTTTTTGTAAAGAAATTATAATGTGTGTGTGTTGATTATATAGAAATAAAGATTAATCACTTGCCACCTTTAGTCCCTCCATCCTTTAAGTCCATTTATTTTTAGTACAAAGTTATTTATTTCGTTATATTTGTAGCAAAAACTCGAGTCCAACACTTTCGTAATATTTTTTATTCCGTTCCCACTAATTTTACTTTAAAACATTTAATAATACGATAAATCCACGTAAAATCACATCCTTTAAACACAGGCTTTTACAAAGAAACTCTGTGTGAAAAAGCATAAAATACAATAAAAAATAAACTAATCATGGTCTCTCTGAGCGGCACAACAAAAATTTTTTTCTAACTTTCTGCAGACGGCTAAAAAACAAATAGAAACACATCGACTGGCTTGAAATTTCCCAATAAATGGAAATTTTCACCAAACCTTATATAGCATAAAAGACTAAAATCAATTACGTAGTAAAATTAACTATCATAGCATAGCTCGGTATAATCTTGACAACTGAACTCGGGTTTATTACAATACGTCGCCCTCCTTTAGGGAGCAACAATCCCGAGCTCAACACGACTTATCCACTCTTTGTTACTTCAATTACTCGTAAAGAGATGAGGGTACTTATTCTTAATCTAATCCTCATGCTCCCAAGTAAATTCTGGACCTTTTTACGAATTCCAATGAACTTTAACGATAAGTATCCGACTTTGCTTAAGTCGCTTAACTTCTAGATCAACAATTTCCACCGGCTCTTCAATCATGTGCAACTTATCATCAAGTTGAATCTCGTCCATCGAAACAAGAATGTCGCCTTTCGCTAAGCATTTCTTAAGATTCAAAACATGAAAAGTACTATGAATCCCTTTCAACTCTTCATGTAACTCTAGCGTATAAGCCACAGGACCAACTCTAGCTAGAATCTTGAATGGCCCAATGTAACGTGGGCTCAACTTCCCTCGCTTTCCAAAATGCACAACGCCCTTCCACGGCGATACCTTGAGCAGTACCGTATCCCTGACTTCAAATTCCAATGGCTTAGATCTTTTATCTGTGTAGCTTTTCTAGCGGCTACGAGCAGTCAACAAACGGTTCTTAATCTGAACAATATTTTTCATCGTTTCCCTAATCAATTCTGGACTGGTGAGTTGGCTATCTCTAATCTCACTCCAGCAAACAGGTGATCTACATTTCTGTCCGTACAAAGCCTCATATGGTGCAGCCTTGATACTCGCGTGATAACTATTGTTGTATGAGAACTCGATCAATGGCAGATGACAATCCCAATTACTTCCAAGGTCAATCACACAGGCACGCAACATATCTTCTAGAGTTTGTATAGTCCTTTTACTTTGACCATCCGTTTGAGGGTGGTAAGCGATACTCATATCCAAATTTGTCCCTAACGCTTTCTAAAGCAATCTCTAGAATCTAGACGTAAAATGACTATCTCGATCCGAAATGATCGAAACTAGAACACCATGTCTACATACAATTTCCTTCAAATAAAGTTGTGTGAGTTTCTCCATGCTATCCGTCTTCTTCGTTGGTAGGAAATGAGCTGATTTAGTCAATCGATCAACAATGACCCATATCGTATCGTACCCACTCGGCGTTCTAGGCAGTCCACTAACAAAATCCATAGTGATCCTTTCCCATGTCTAAACAGGAATCTCAGGTTGTTGCAACAGTCCAGGCGGTTTCTGATGCACAGTTTTAACCTTCGCACAAGTCAAACACTTCTAACATACGTGGCAATATCAGCTTTCCTATTCGGCCACCAATACAACAGCTTTAAATCTTGATACATCTTGTCCGATCCCGGATGGATAGAATACTTGGACTTATGCGACTCGTGCATAATCAAATCCCTCAATCCACCGAATCGCGGCAACCAAACATGATTTCCAAAACAACGCGTTCCATCGGGGTGAAACTCAAATATTTGCTTAATCAATCTCCCTAAATTTTTGGCCTTCACATTCTTCTTCTTCATTGCTTCCTTTTGAGCTTCAAGGATTTATTTAGGTAGATCGTTGTGAACAGTCATCATCAAAGCTCGAACACATAATGGTCTAATCCTTTCCTTCCGAGTTAAGGCGTCAGCCACAACATTCGCTTTTCTAGGATGATATCGAATATCACAATCATAATCGCTTAACAACTTAATCTAGCGACGTTGTCTCATGTTTAGCTCTTTCTGATTGAGAATGTACTGGAGACTCTTGTGATTAGTGAAAACTACACACTTAGTCCTGTAAAATAATGTCTCCACAACCTAAGTGCAAAAACAACGGCTCCCAACTCCAAATCATGAGTAGTGTAGTTCTCTTCGTGAGTCTTTAATTGTCGAGAAGCATACACTATCACCTTTTCCTTTTGCATCAACATGGATCCATAACCCTTAAGTGACGCATCGTAATAAACCACAAAATCTTCTGTTCCTTCGGGCAACGCTAAGATCGGTGCACTACATAACTTTTTCTTCAGTGTTTGAAAAGCTTCCTCTTCTTCTCTACCCCATTCGTATTTCTTATCCTTTTGAGTCAACTTGGTCAGATGCTTAGAAATCAAACAAAAACCTTCAATAAACCTCCGATAGTAACCAACCAATCCTAAAAATTGTCTCACTACTTCCGTTGGTGTTAAGTCGTGTAGGCCCAAAACCTAATGCTTTGATCTTTACAGATCAACATGAACACATACATACGAATTCAATCACGTGACCAAGGAATTTGTTACTGAATCCAACCAAAGTCACACTTAAGAAAATTCCGTACAATCTCTCCTTCCTTAAGCAGCTCCAAAATAATCTTTAAATGATTTCCATGCTTTTCTTTGTCCTTGGAAATAAACCAAAATATCATCGATGAACACAATGACGAACTTATCAAATATAGACTGCCTACGACGTGTTAATCAAGTCCATAAACACAGCAGGCGCATTAGTCAATCCAAACAAGCCCAAAATCTTTTTTTTTTTAAAAAAAACTTGGAGCTCAAATGACCAGATCGATTCCTAAAATGCAGTAATTGGAATGTCCTCTTCTTTAATGCGTAGCTGGTGATATCCTGATCGCAGATCGATCTTAGAATACACGCTCGAACCTTGAAGTTGATCAAATAAATAGTCGAATTTTTTTTTTCTCGGGGAGAGGATAAACGATTTTTGACAGTCCAACTTGTCAAGTTCGCGGTAATCGATACACATTCGAAAAGACCCATCTTTCTTTTTCACAAACAACACATGTGCTCCCCACGGTGATGAACTCAGACGAATAAATCTCTTCTTCAACAGCTCTCGCAATTTCTCTAACAACTCTCCCATATTAGACGGTTCCAAACGATACGGTGCACGTGCAATAGGTGCAGCCCCCGGTACCAGATCAATTCGAAATTCTACTTGCCTCGGCGGTGATAGTCCCGGCAATTCGTTAGGAAACACCTCAGGAAAGTCATGAATTATAGGCACGTCTTCCAATCGCGCTAGGCCCGCTTTAGTGAGTGAAGATCGTCTCCTATCATTTTCTCTCAGCACATTGCCAAAAACAAATGACCTCACCGTCGTTCGGATATACTTACGGTCTTTAATACAAGATATGACCTTTAGTCGGGACATACCTTTGTCACTTTCGACTGTCAACGTCTTGTTTCCGTAAGGTATACGAACAACCTTCTCACCACAAACAAAATGGCACGTGCTTGCAAGACCAATCCATACTAATTATAAACTGTCAATGTTACCAGCTCAATCGGCATGAGATCGATTTCAAAAAGATGGTTCACTAAGTTCAAAGTGCAACCTTTTAAAACATTGTTCGTACAAACTCTCGTCCAACACTAACTCTACCTCGAAACTGCTAGGCATCAATTTTAACCGATCAATATCACGCATGGGAACAAATCTAGTGTCCACAAAACTCCTATCAGAACCCAAATCAAATAAAACAGAAGCATATCAGTTATTGAGTAGAAACGTACTCGTAACCACATTCGGACCTTGCGGCTCAACATCCTTAATCGCATAAGCTCGGCCATGAACTTGTCCAACTTCTTCTTGCTTGACCTTCTTTGGGCATCGGTTCCTCGTATGACCTTGCTCATCACAATCATAACAAGTCGGAATGGGCTGAGCGTTTGCACCCGTGGCAACATTCTTTTTTCCTTGCCGAATGACCTCGCTTTGTGGACCATCTTTCCACCACTTGTGGCACCCGAATTGTACAACTGACCAACATGGCAAGTTAAATATAACGTTCCACAACACAGGAAGTGATCCTGAAGACACCTTTCCCTCTTTCGGAGCAGTAGTCATAGCTCGCGCATTCCCTTGCTTTTGATTATTCTGCGAAGATTGGCGTGAGTTATCCTTGTGGTTGCTCTTACCACTACAACACTACGTTTCCACTCTGAAAGTTCTTCTCTCCCACAATCGCTTAATTTGCCTTCAGAAGCCTTTATTCCTAGCTTTTCAAAACTTTTTTGTTCCATCAACTTATTACCATAGATGAACGCACGGCATCATCAAATTGTAGCTTAGAAGAAGTAACTTCACCCTATGATGTTATCAGACCAATCCTCGGTATGGTAAGCCTCAAATTTTCGCACATTAAGATTCTGACTCGACCATTCTTACACCCTTAAAGCTAACTTATTAAATCTTTGAGTATAAGCCACCATGTTATACTCCTTGACCTTTAGGTTCCACAACTCGTTTTCTATTCTTTGCAGTTCTTCAGCAGGACAAAACTCCGCTGTCATCAATTTCTTTATCTCAGTCCACCTAATTTGCTAACAACATCTAGTCCCCAAAATGCTGACTTTGGAGGTTCCACCAAGTCAGTGCAGGTAATACTCACAGTGTAGCAGCAGCAAACTTAACTTTCTTATCTTCTGCACACTCGTTAATCCCAAAAGTCATTTTCGTTTTCTCAAACCATCTCCTAAGCTCAACAGCTCCTTCGATACAACAGAAATTATCAGGGTTACACTTCATGAATCCAACAAAAGTGCATTCTCGAACAACATGTGTGGTAACTTAACCCCTAGCTTGTCTAGATCAAAAAAAAAAATCCACTAGCATATTCCCGGCATTCGCTTGTCTTGCCCGCTCAAAAGCGATAACGACATTGATACTTTCTTTGATCATTCGCCGAACGACAGCTTGAGTCAAAGGTGCAGACTTTGGAGGCATAATTCTGTCACGTCACACAGAAAACAACTTGATAAGCGTTTATAACATGATATACTCATAACATGGTACAAAGATAAATCAATCACAACCGCATCACAATAAATCAAGTAGTTAAAATCAAAAATATAGTCATTCATTATCATCACAAAGAGTTAATACATAGTTTGCATTGTGTCAACCAAAAAGAGAGACAAATCGTAACAACTAATAGCATTAAGTCTACTAACTGAGGATTAAGTTTAGTGATTACACAATAAAGATACTACTAATGAAACTAAACTACTAAGAGTCACGAGGGGATCCTCGCGGCTCAGATGATGGACTCTCCTCATCTTTAACCAGAACATTGATAGCCTCATTTGGTCTTTCTTCAAACATAATTCCCCTACGAATCATATCTTGATAGAACTCATAAGCTTGAACTCTAGTCCAATAGAGATCTCTCTCGACTCGTTCTTTCTGCATACTAAGAAGTGTGTTGATGAACCTTGCTTCTTCCAGTTCCTTCTTCAACTTCTTACATTCAGCTCTTTCTTTAGCATTACCAAGCTTTCTAACCAGATTTTCCATTACAGCCGCTCCTTCTTCCACACTAGATCACACTTCATTACCCAGATCCAAAATCAGTTTACCGTAATACTTATCCTTTGCTTTCCCCTTCTTCTCGACCAATGCATGCGCCATCTCGCGACCACATAATCGTCTCGAAATAGAAACAATCCGACCAAAAAGAGAGTCAATATCCCTCCTCATGAAGCCATGCAGTAATCTATCACCATCCTCTCAAAGGAAAGTAGCATTAGACGACTCACCTACCTCATGGACACTAGCAGGAACAGTCTCATCCTCGGGCTCGACCGTGTCCTCAACCTCAATCACATCTTCAGGCTCTGAATCAGAAGCAGGTAGCGGTGGGTTAAGAGGATCCGACTCTTCATAAGGAAACGTCAACTCCGGCTTATTCTCATCTTCTTCGTCATCTATATCCATATCTTCTTCTTCTTGAGGTTCTTCTTCCTCAAAGTCTTCCTCTTACGGGTCCTCGTCTTCATCCACAAAGACAGGCTCAGGAATAACAGGAACATCATCGGGTTGATTCGGCTCGACTACGGGTAAATCATCTACAAGATCGGGAGGAATTACGTTTGCCATGATAATCTAGAAAATATCATATAATACTTATTCAATAGTGTTCCAATAAGAATACTATTATCCAAAATAACAGTTCGCATAAATGCGCAACAAACACAAATTTACAATTTGTGGAATTCTCGTTCAATATATATCTTAATTATACTACAAACATATATAATAATAATTATTATATAATCACATAACAATCTATGCATACAACACATGCATAAATATATCAATACACAACAATTTATGCATACAACATAGGCATAAACATTCCTTCTCTTTTATATGTAACCAATGGCAACGAGGAGTCTTGGCATGCGTGTAGAAGCGTTATAGTTTAGGTTTTCAAAAACTCAAACTAGTTCTCTATAACCTTAGACTCTTGATACCACTCTGTAACACCCCTATTTTTGGATTGTGTAGTGGAAATTACAATGGGTGTTACTAAATAGCATAATACACCAAGATAATAGAAAACGACCCAAATGAGACATTTTGCAAACATGTGTTCCATTATTTAATCAGAGAAAAACGTTATAGGTCCCACAGTAATCGTAACCACCAAACCATTACAGGACAATTTGAAAGAAAATTGTTTCAATTAAAACATTGTTTTAAACCCATTAAACATTTGTTTTTGAGAAGACAAGAACACACAAGTTAGTCCTTTCACCAAAACATCACAACGCCACACGCCACCTCCACTGCCATCGTTCCTTCATTCCTCGGTTTTACCTGGGATAAAACATGTTTAAAACGTCAACAAAATTGTTGAGGGGAAATTCATTAGAGTTTTAAAATAATCATAAGTAATAATCTTTGAACACATAATTAGTTCTGGGAAAACATTGCAACGAATGCGATGTATAACATCTCTTTTCTTTCACGCAATAAGCTCATGACACCGAACGTTAACAATACATATGTCATTTCATATGTCAACTTGCCCCAGAACAAGGTATTATTGTCGTATACCTACTACCTCTAAATACAAAACGTCCGTTTAACAGGGTGTTCACGAGGATTCATACCCCGGAAGGGGTTGTCAAACCCAAAAGATCTATTTAATGCATTAGCGTTCACCTCACAAGGCGATTAACGGTTTATGAAATAAGGGACTTCGACAATAGCTACTTATGCAGAAGCATTCTCATAATTGGGTCTAACATACCATAAAATCATATGTGTTCAATTTATAAAACAAACATGTATCCCCCTCGCGGGTTTATAAAATAATCAAAATATTTAAATGCGAGGCTATGAACTCACCTTAAGCAAAAGAATCAAATTCAATCAAATCAACAAGCGCGAATAACTTCACGTCTCAACCGTGACCTATATAATACATATATAGCTGATCGTGACTAAAAGTAAAAGAATTCGTATAATGCATACTTGCATCTATATTTATATATCTATTACGTATATACAATCATATACTACAATCTCTAAGTGCGACGCAAAGCATTTTACCTCGACGCACTAACAATATCACAACGTTTACAATAAAGTTTCTATTTTTAGTAAGTTGCCGAAAGTAAGGATAATATAATCCGAACTTCATATTTCATTTTTAATTAACTAACATTACAAACTCATTGCTCATTATAACCCATTTTCAAAAGTATACGCAAGTTTGACTTTCAAAAGTTAAACTTCGTAATTGACTTTTATACTTAAAATTACCAATCTTAATACGGCTGTAAAATCTTCGTTATTAAGAGTTACGTGACGATCTACCTAGCGAAACGTAGCTAAAGGCGAACTCTATCACTTTTCATTATTAAAAATAACTTTCAAAAATTTCTCGACTCGCTACGGGTCGGTCAAAATTTCTGGTCAAACTTAGTAAACTCAAAACCCATTAAAATAATATTTTTGACTTAAACCAACTATCAAAACATGTTTAACAAGCCTATGTAAACATACCAAAACCATCAAACTTCGATCAATTACCAAATATACTTTCAATAATTTCCGCACTTTAATCCTATAGCACACGATACATAATACACAATATCATCAAATTAACCACATAAAAAGGTAACTAGTATACTCATAAAGCTATAACAAAAATCGATTTTGTCTCCCCTTGTGGTTCGAACTTCAGACGAAACCCCAAACAACAAACCAAAACCTTTTTCAATCAAAACAACTAGCAAGAACACTAATCTAGCAACTAATAACCTTCCCTTTAAATCAAAATCACATAAACTCAACCAAATTTTAAACTTTCAAAATACTCATTGCATGTGGGATTTTATTAGTGGGATGTGTAGGCCTTGATGAGAGGATTAAGAATATATATTTAGATTGTATTGCATGTCGGAAATTTGACGGTGGTGGTGGTGTTTTTGGTTGGCCGGTCGTGGAGGGTGAACAAAGGAGGAGGAAGAGAACAAATTTTGTAAAGAGTTATAATGTGTGTGTTGCTTTATATAGAAATGAAGTTTGATCACTTGACACTTTTCGTCCCTCCATCCTTTAAGTCCTTTTATTTTTAGTACAAAGTTATTTATTTTGTTATTATAGCTGACCAAAAACTCGAGTCACACCACTTTCGTAAATATTTTATATAGTCCCACTAATTAACTTTAAAACATTTAATAAAGCGTTAAATCACGTAAAATACGACCTTTAAACATGGTTTTTACAAAAACTCGGGGAAAAGCCATAAAATACAAAAATAACATAATCACGCTCTCGGAGCTACGATATAAATTTTTCTAACTTTCTCGGACGCTAAAAACAAATAGAAACTCAATCACGGCTTGTAATTTTCCAATAAATGGAAATTTTCACCAAACCTTATATAGCATAAACGACTAAAATCAATTACGTAGTAAAATTAATTATCATAGCTCGGGATAAACGTTGACCTGAAACTCGGGTTGTTACACTCTCCCATCATCATTGGGACTTTCAGGATGTGTGGGGTTTTCAAAACAATCATTAAAAAAGTTTTCATGATTTACATCTTTTGAAGTTCCAAAATAAAAATTGTTTTCAAGTTGTTTAAGTTTAAAGGGAAACACTTTTCATAAAACTTTACATCTCTTGAAAAAATAATTTATTTTATTATCAAGACTAGAGAGTTTATAACCTTTTTTAACATTTGAGTATCCTATTAAAACATATTTTTCTGACTTACTATTGAATTTGTCAAAATTGTTGCAAAACACAAACACCCAAACACTCTGATCTGAGAGAGCGATGACTCATGGCCATACACATAGTAAAAAGGCGACTTTCTAGCTAAGACAGAAGAAGGTGTCCTGTTAATGAGATAAGTAGCAGTTAAAATGCATTCAGGCCACATATAAAGAAGTAGTCCTCCCTCAAACATAAGAGATCTAGCAACATTCAGAATATGTCTATGTTTCCTTTAAGCTATTCCATTTTGTTGAGGAGTGTATGCACAAGAGGTTTGATGTATAATACCATTTTTATCACAAAAAAAGTTGCATATTTTTGTTAACAAATTATGTACCATTATCACTCCTCAACACCTTAATTCTTTTATTAAACTGATTGTAAATAAGATTGACAAAGTTAACAATGTTTTCATACACATCAGTTTTATATTTCATTAGAAAAGTTCAGACTGCTCTTGAGAAGTCATCAACAATGGTAAGAAAATATTTATATCATTCTTTACTACTAACCTTGTAAGGTCCCCATAAATCCAAGTGGACAAGTTCACCAACATTATGTGATTTGTGGTCACTTAATGGGAAATGTTCCCTTGTTTGCTTAGCTTTGTGGCAGACTTCACATGGAGAGGTTGTAGGATTATTGTCAAATAGGAGTTTGGTTTTCAAGGCATCAAGAACCTAATCGGCAGGATGACCAAGTCTTTGATGCCACAAGTTCTTAGACACATAACATATAGAGGTAGGACAGTCAGCAGAAGTCTTACAATTAAGAGCACTATCCACATTGAACAGATATAAACCACCACTTTCATTACCAATCTCCACTATTTCCTTTTTCTGCAAATCCTGAATATAGCATTTATGTTCATCAAACCCAACACATAATTTACTATCTCTAGCAAGTTTATGGGCTGAAAGGAGGCTCACATTATATTCAGGGACAACTAAGACATCATAGAGAGTTATGTCCTTGGTCAACTTAAGATCACCAATTTTATGAATTAGGGCATGGGTATCGTTTGGGTGTCCGACAGTTAGGCCAAGGTGAGCAATGTCAACAATGTTATGCAAGAGTTTTTTAGATATAGTCGTGTGTTGATTTTCCCCGGAGTATATGATCCACCCATTACTAGTCTTAATTAATCTGAACTTATTGTTTGAATTGAAAAACTTTTGAAAATTGGTATTAAATTTGAGACTACCATTGAAGAAAGTACCTGCCTTATTAGCGCTAATGGGAGAGGCTGGCTTACCATTAATAAGATTCATCAACCTAATCATCTGCTCATTGGTCAAAGACACAGGAGAACTAGTGCTAGGTCTTTCAGACACTGCATTATTCTTAGAGGCAAATTTATTTTGAGACAGCCCTTTTGATGCTTGACCATTAGGTTTTTTTGTAATTTGGTGGATACCCAACAAGTTCAAAACATCTTTCAATGGTATGACCAGTTCTCAAATAGTTTGTGCATTTTAAATTAGGATTAGGACCTCTACCAGTTTTTTATTGTCAAAACCTTTTGACACGAAAGCAGTTACATGTGGTTTTGATGGTGTGTTGTTAGAGACAACACCTCTATGTGACTCTTCCCCAAATATGATCGCAAAAGCAGATTTCACACTAGGCAAGGGATCTCTAGTTAGTATGTTGCTTCTTATAGGAAAATAAACATCATCCAAACCCATCAAAAATTGCATAAGTTTAATCAATTGGTTATGTTTTTCAATTTCCTTTTTAGCAGTGCAAGAACAAGCAGGTAGAGAGGTCAAGGCATCAAACTGTCTCCATAACGAGTTTAGTTTATGATAGTAATCAGATAAAGGCATACCATTTTGGCTTAAAGAGTTTATGCTTTTATGTAAGTTAAATGTGACAGATCCATCAACTTTGTCATAAGTTTCCTATAAATCAGCCCAAACAACAGAGGCATATTTGGAAAAAACTTTGCCACCAAACAATTCAGCAGATATGGAATTTAGAATCCATGTTAAAACTACAGAGTTACACATGTCCCACTGTTTTACTAAAGGATCAGAATCATCAGGTCTCTTACAAGTATCATCTAGAAACCCTAGTTTGTTTTTTGATCCTATAACATGTTTCATAGCACAACTCCATATATTGTAAATTTCAGTTCCAGTTAATTTCACAGAGATTAGGGGAGTAGTAGTAACATCATTAGGATGCAGAAATAGTTCATCACCAAACACAACAGACACATCCTTAGAACTAGAGTAAATTTCAGGAGCCATAGAAAAACAAACAGGCACAACAGAAATAATAATTCCACAAAAAGCATTCAAGGCACACTAAGAAAGACAATAAGACATACCCGAAAGAAAAAGGCAGATTAATGAGAATATGATAATCAATTAATAAACCAGATAGATTATGGAAAAAGTAGGGCAATATAAGACAGAGTTATAAAAGATAATAAGATGGATAACCAAACACTTTTATGAAGCAATACGCCAAACAGGATAAATAAAGGCAGAAAAAGAAATGAACAGATAAAAAGATCCTTGATTATAGCAAGAACTACCAATTCAAGCTATAAAAGACAGGGTAGGATAAGAAAAACTAACAGATATAAAGTCAGATTATAGGCAGCGGAAGAATATTATAGGCAGCGGAAGAACAGATCCAAAGAAACCTTCACTTAGGGTTTCAAGAGATCACAAGCAAACCCAGATCTTATGAACCTTCACGTTTCACAAAATCCCAACCATAGCAAACCCTAGGGTTTTATAACCAAATCAACAATTCAGCTACACCACAAAATCTCAGACTTGATCCCGAACAGATTCAAGTATCAATAATCTTTGAATAATCAAAGGTAGCCCTTAATTTTGAAAACCTTCAAATTTGAAAAGGGTATCAAAATCAACCAATGAAATATATCAGAACCTCAAGCTCTTGATACCATGTTAAAACATGTATAGAAACACAGGACAATGAATCAAAAGAGAACTAGTCAGTGTGATTAGCCTTATTATTAACCAAACGATTAAAAGTAATAGACAAATATTTATGATTGATTTATGTAACAATCATATGAGATAAAATGATCAGATGATTAGTAAGAATTCTGCAATAGCATATTAAGAACTTGTATATATGGGAGGAAGGAGACTTTGGGAGGAAGGAGGCTGTGATGTTTTTGTTGTCTGTACCCTAACCACGATGGAGAGATATATAGGACTAAAATGTGCACTTCAGCCCTCCAAGATTAGATCTTCATAAATCAGCCACAACTTTCTTTCTTTCTACCATAGCCTCAACTTTGTCTTTATTTAAAAGAGCACCTGAGATATCACAAATAAATAAATAAATAAATGATGCTTAAATTATTTTTAACACATCAGATTATGTTTTCAACAATAAGCCCTAATTTTTTTGGCTTATTTTGAGACTTGTGGGCTTATATAAGTTTATTACGATATAATTAACTTATATATGCTCATAAATCTTAAAATAAGCCAGAAAATTGAAGCTTATGAAATATAAGCGAAAATCAAGTAAGCTCATGAGCCCACATATAAGCCGAAACAAACACCCCCTTAAGATACTACTAATAATTACATTTCTTCTAAATCATCTCAAACTGTAACGGAACTATAAAACCCCACAGTCGTTCAATAATTTTGTACAATACAAAAACCCTTTAATTAAAAAACTCCAAATGTAGCAAAAAAATTGAAAGAAATTTATGAAAAAACGTACTTACTGACCGAATTTGGAGCTAACGGTTCGCCTTTCTTCCTCAACTGTTATCTCCTTCCAAAATAACGAGACCCAAATTGAATACACCTGGAAAACATGTATGTAACTGAAATTTTGAGTGGAGGAGGATGTGATTTATGTTATAAATAAAATCACATAATCCAAATCAAAAATTAAAATCTTAGGAAAAAAACCCCTAAAATCTACCATAGGTAAAAAACACACCTGATGATCTTTCATCTTCCTCTCCATCTTGAATCTGAAGATAACAAAAATTAAGTTAGCTCAGCCGCCTTTATTTATTTCAATGGCCACGATCCGGGTTACCGGAATTCGATTTGTGTGTTTTTATGTTGAGTGGTTGTTGATAATGAGAAGAGAAAGTGTGTGTAAGTATACTATGAGTTAGTGTGGGTGAAGCTTCGATGAAAAAGATACTCTGGTAAAATAATAGGGCGGTGGAAGGGAGGTGGAATGCTACGTGTTTCGTTCTCAAACTAAGCATTATAATATTAATGGTTACTGTAGCTAAGCATTATAATATTATTGTTTAATATAAAAATTGTTACTGTTCATTGTGGGAAAAGAAGAATGTGAGAGAAGTGTGTGCCATTATTTTAGTATATAGTACTATAGATTAGAATTATAAAATATTTTTTGGTGGTTACTGTTCAAATTAAGAGAGAGTCAACACTACCACTAATGTAAAATATATATAATGAAAAGAAATGAAATCACTTGGACACCATCATAAGTTTTAAGTTCAAATTGCTTTTAAGTATTTTTTTTCGAGGTTGGTCTGGAAAATAATTCATAAGCAAGTCATGACTAACCAGATCTAAATAAAGTGTGCACACATGATTATAATATCAAAGTAAAAGCACATATCCTCTTACATGTAAATGAGCAAATGACTCCGTAAAATATAATCGTACCTACATGATCTTAAAAAAAATTAAATATCTACACGGACAAGCTTTATATGAGTTTATAATGAAACTACTTATCATAAATATTTATTTATTTCTTCTAAAATTTAACTAAAAATATAATAAAAAATAAAAAAATATGTAAAAGTATGTAGCTTATAGGTTTATTATGTCATTTTAAATTTATACAAGCCAAAAAATTTCAAAATAAGCAAGAAAAAAAGAAAATAATAATAATAAATAAAGCCCCAAACCAAATAAGCTTATAGGGTGCGTTTGGTTTCATATTTATAAGTATTACGAATCTTCCTTTTTCCAGCTTTCTTGCTACTCGATTCATCATCGTTAGGAACAGCCTTGCAATTACACGCACAACATGCAATGTAAACCCACCCTTCTTCATATGAAATTGATGTTATTGTTGCTAAAGCAACACAGGCACATGGCTACAAAGAGAAACAGGATAAAACTTAGAAAATGAAAAATATTGTTTGTTTTCATGTAATTATACAAATACAGTAGTTAAAAAAATAAAAATAAAAATAAAACAATACAATGATGGTTAAAGAATAGAAACCTCAACAACATCCATAAGTTGCTCAAGATTAACATATTTCATTCCATAAAAGAAAGACTTCTCCTCTAATACCTCTGCTGATTCAAATGTGAGGTTTGAAACTTGAAGTGATGAAGTGTCATCACCACCTCGTGCAAGAAGCCTGATCGAGTTAAAAGAAGAAATTATATTCATTTATAAATAAGGATAATATATCAGATTAAATGTTCATATGTAGTGTGCAAATGCGTTTAGATAAAGTGTAGCATAGTCATACATTGACTTGAAGTCATCAATTTTAGGAATCTCCCCATTGATGAAAAACGACTTGAGTAAAAGGTATTTGAAACACTAACGGATTCTGATATAAGTAGAAATATAACACTTAGTTTAGATATAACATTAAAATTTTATAACACGGGACAAACTATATATAATTTGTTATATAACTAAAACACAGAGTATAAGCAAATATGTAATCCTGTGACACCACTTGATTTTAACAAACCTAGACTCCAAGACATAAACAATTATAGTTCAGACTTACAGTTTAAATTGTACAGACTAAAAAACTGATCAAGTTTGCAAAGTCTATAAGTAAATATATTTTTTTGTAGATGTATAATAGCACATGAACTCCAATATGATAGTATGAACATTACAATATCCAGTTTCAACAACACTTTAACATTTGATTCTTTAATGTTTATCCAATATATCAGACCTCAATATAACATTTAATAACCAATGGGGGTGACCAGCGGTAAGGGCTTAGCCTTTAGGACGAGAAGTGCCCAGAGGTCTTGGGTTCGAACCCTTGGGAGAAAATTAATCCCCCATTCGCCACGGAGGTTCACCTGCCTTGACTCCGGGCTATCCAAAAGGATAGTCGGCCCTAGGAATAGTCGGTTTGCAATGTCAAGTCGGACACCCAGATTATCAAAAATATATATATATATATAACATTTAATGTAGACTTGTTATAAGTATTCACATACATTTGGTAAAAATTACGTCAATAATTGTAGATTATTATATATACCGTACAACATCAATTACAGCAAAAAAAAATTTGGCATAATTTATTTTTGTATTCGGACATGCGTACCTCTGTACTTACGAACACTTCCAAACTAAAAGATGCACACTTTAATGTGATCTGATGAAGATTTCATTCTGGTCTTAAAGTCATCGATAAAAGCATCCCAAAGTGTGCATTTCAATTTTAGTCCCCTGTATGAACAAAAAAAATTGTCACTAAAAAGATAATGGTAAAATAGTTACAATTGTAGTATATCATTTGAAAATAAATATAATCATATAACTCACTCTATATACGTCAACTCAAGAACCATTCTTCTATTCTTTTTCCCTTTCCTTTCTCCATGAACAACATCACCAACAGCAGCAATAAGTCTGATTACATCTGAAAATAAATTTAAATTCTTCCTTTCTCCATGAACAACATCACCAACAGCAGCAATAAGTCTGATTACATTTGAAAATAGATATGAGTTACATGTTTTAACTGCTTGAATTTAAATTCAGATATATAGTTTTAGTAGATAAATTTATTGACAAAACTCACCTACAACTTGTTCTTCCTTAACATTATCTTCAACAAATTCGGTAAAAGGCACAAAAGAGAACCCACACTTAGATGAAAAAACCAACTGAATAGCCTTCACTTTTGTCTTCATGTGAAAGTTGATCTTAAAAGGATGGTTGTCGACTTTGTAAGGAGCATTATTTTTGACAACTTAAAAGTTGGTCAAATTAACGCTTCCACCCTCCTTTAAAAGAGACTCGAATTGAGAAACCAACTTGTTACCAATTGTGGCACTTATCCTTGAACCCTAATAAAATTAAACATAAATATGCATTAGTTACAAACCTAAGACAAAATTGTTGCAAACTAAAGATGTATAAAAAATATTAGAATAATGTGAATTCAGACCTCTTGATCCATCAGAATCATGTCCATGCTAGCTAAAGTGTCACCACCATAGTAATACTGCCGCCACAGACAATCAACCTTCGCATTGATGGAGAAATTATCTTTTACTGCGTTAATGTTGCTAATCAGAAAAGACTGATTAACCATCTTGATAAGAAATTATCCTTCACAATGGAAACTGGTGATAAACACATGCCTTGTGACAGCTATCTATAGATCCATAAGGTATTGGGTCGTGTGATTGATTAACCGTTTTAGTTAGCTACTACTACATTATACCAGGTTTGTAGGAGATATTGGGTAGCAGTTTTTGACTGTTTCTATAATGTTTTAAAAAACTTTGACACATCATGAAAATATTGTTCCTGGTTTCATGGTTCAAAATTTTTAAAGATTTAAACTTTATAAGATAGGATAGTTAACCTAAATAAAATGTTGTCATACTATACTAATTAATCATATATAATTAAACAACCAACCAATATTCAATCCAATTAGTTAATTATTAAAAATTCTACAGTTAAAAGAAATAATAGGCAAAATGTAAACAAAGGATGATGATATATAACATGGAAAAATGAATATTACAATCAATGATCTTGATGCAAAAGAGATTTCCCCCAAAGTGAAATAGTTATATGGGCATATTCGTGCTGCAAAATATTTAGGTTAACTATCGGATCTCAAATTTATACCCATATAACTATCGGATCTCAAGTTTATACCCATATAAATGGTACTGTATTTAGTTTGTATATGGGTAAAATATTTGTGCTGGTACTTTATTTTGGGTTATTCGTTCTGGAAAAAACTTAGAAATCTTTGACTTTCAAATCTCAAGTTTATATATCTTTTTTATGTATATGTGTTGGTCTAACTATGTTATACAGGTCCAACTAAGATATAAACAACACTAATCGATAGTTTTCTTCGAGAATCGATCTCATATTTTGATTAAAAAACTGCATTTTTTACGGCAACGTAAACGTTTATATTTTATATTCGAAATGAGCCTAATACTTATATACTTATTAAAGAGTTGTAATGTTTTATGCATTTTATCTTACATTAAAACTATATAATGGTTTTAAATAATAAAAGTTGCAAATCATTTCAAAATCATATGAATATTAGGCTCGTTTCGAAGATAAAAAAACGTTTACATTGGCGGAAAAAATTTTTATCGCAATATGAGAGCGTATTTAACAACACTAATCGATAGTTTTCTTCGAGCATCGATCTCATATTTTATGATTAAAAAATGCATTTTTTGGGCAACGTAAACGTTTTTATTTTATATTCGAAATGAGCCTAATATTCATACACTTTTTTAAAGAGTTCTAATGTTTTATGCATATTATCTTACATAAAAACTATAAAAAAAATCGTTTACATTGGCGAAAAAATTAAAAAATTTTATTGCAATTTGAGAGCGTAGTTAACAAAAGATTGTTATATAGTGTGATTTCTTATTTAAATAAATATGTAAATATTTATTGACTAAAGGATAAAATGGTAATTTCTTTTTTTGTGATTCACACACTTTCAGCCAAATTGAATATGAAATGGACACGTGTACTTTTACATTTAGTTCTTTGTTTAGAATTGTGACAGGTGTTGCTTTTTTATCTTGATTTAATGAAAATATGAGATGCTAGATTTAAGGGCCCGTTTGGTTTGTAGGTAGGTTTAGGATTAAAATTTAGATTTGAAATTGGATTTGAAGTTGAATTTGGGTTTAATATAAGAGAGAGAAAATATATATTTAATATACTAATAATTATTTAATAAATATATATATTATTTTAAAACACAAAAAGTAAAAAAAAAAGAGTTAATTACATCGTTCGTCCCTGTGGTTGTATCGAAATCACTAGTTTCGTCCCTCGACTTCTTTTTTTTTTGCATCAACCGTCCTTATCTTGAAACTATGTAACACCAATAGTCATTATTATGGATGTTCATCAACTGTTGCTGTTAAAGCCCCGCATGTGCCTTGCACATGAGGGTAAGAACTTTGTCCCACTTTCTTTCTCTTTCTATAATTTTTTCAAAAACCAAAACTCCATTAATGGAGTTCATCCCCATTACTGTGAAATTATTTTATCCTCATAAAACATCATCAAATTTTTTAATTAGCGAAGTCGACCTTTCAAAGATGGCGTTAATAGTTTGTCGATAGGCAAAAAGCACACAAAAAACATTGTTTGGTCTGACTCGTGTTGGTGGTTTAACAACCAACGTCAATGTTGCCGGAAAATTTGTCAGAAAAATTGTTGGGGCATCAGTAATCGCAGCGTTACCCAGTCACCATCCACATTGTCGTGGAAACGAAACCACCTCCACATTCGTCATCATCACCTAAAACGCGATTCATAAACAACTGTTGGGGATGTAGAAACGTTATTGATATTTTTATGTTAAGTGGGTTTTGTTATATTGGAAGAACAAAAAAAATTAGCATAGATTCACTATGAAAGAATTAGGGGCTTTTGAAAAAAATTAAGGATCTTTATTTATATGAATTAGGTTATGGCATTGTTTGGAATGGAACTATGGTGGCGATGAGGAATTGACGTGGAACTTCAAATGAATGGGAATATAAAATATGTCAGATTATATAAGTTTTTGTTTGATTCTAGATTTGAGAAAAAAATTCGGATGGATTTGGTCAAAGGGTGCTGGGGACTGGGGAGTTGGGATATTTATTAAATATTTTATTTTATTCTTTTTTAATTATTTATTATTTTTATGAAAAAGAAAAAATGACTATCTTACCCTCATGTGCCTTGCACATGAGGGGGTTTAACGGCAACAGTTGACGGACGTCCATAATAAGGACTATTAGTGTTACATAGTTTTAAAATAAGGACGGTTGATGCAATAAAAAAAGTCGAGGGATGAAACTAGTGATTTCGATACAACCACAGGGACGAACGGTGTAATTAACTCAAAAAAAACTATACAGGTGGCTATGCATTCTCCACGTCATTCTTGTCAGGGTAATAGATTTGTTTTTTCTTAAAGATAGCCTCTTTGCCTACTTTTCTATAAACTCACGAATATGATTTTGTGTGGGGCCATATGAACCTAAACAGTCAACCAAACAATTAAAATAATCAAAAACTCATATTTTTTTTTTTGGTCCCCTATAACAAACGGGCCTTAAGGCTCGCAAAAAATAGTTATGGAACGATAATCTTTCATCTTTCAGAACCACACCTGTGCCCTGAATTTTCATATGAATTTTAAGTCATCAACGTAACTTTGAACCCGCTTATTTAAACCAAACAACCAATATCTACCCTCATCTCTAAATCCCATCCCTAACCCCATCAACCAAACGCACCCTACGTACCTAAAATAAGACAGACCATCTGAAAAATCCCAAACGGTGACACTTTCCCGACAAACACAAACAACGTTGGGGAGGGAGTAAAACCTAGAAGAAAAGAAAAAAGATGTCGGGTATGGGAGACGGGTACGTGGGTACCGCCCAAGATGCTGTACGGATCCGAAGACTTGAAAAACAAAGAGAAGCTGAAAGAAAAAAGATCCAAGAACTTAAGAATAAGAACGCTCAAGGTCAATCGGGTCTTCTTCAATTCGGCTCCAGTACTTCTGAAGTGAGTTTTTTTTTTTTTAATACTTGTGTTTATTTTTTTGGCTTAGGGGGTGTTTGTTTCGGCTTATATGTGGGCTTATAAGCTTATTTGATATTGGCTCAAATAAGCCTCAATTTGATATAACATAAGCCTCAATTTTCCGGCTTATTTTGAGACTTTGGGCCTATATAAGTTTATTACGATATGATAAATTTATATAAGCCCATAAGTCTCAATATAAGCCACAAAATTGAGGCTTATGTTATATAAGCCGAAATCAAATAAGCAAATAAGCTCATAAGCCCACATCTAAGCCGAAACAAACACCCCTTTAGTATAACTCCTTATAATTGCTTTTCAAATTCCCTACTCATAGCAGCTTATTTTAATCGAAAATTGCCAAATAATCAGAAGCAGCATTCATAAGCAACCCAAACACAGTAGGGCAAGTTTAAGCTTAATATCTTATGGCCTTAACCTTCTCCAAAGGCCCCATGAGAAGAAACTAAGCTTCTTTTCACAGCCAAAAAACTCGCAGGCTATTTACGATAACCTTTCCCGGATATTTACAAAAAGCTTATATGCTTAATAGCTTTCTCAAAAGACAATACGCCATTGAGCTCCTCAGTGCATGTTTGTGTTAGCTCATTTAAGGGGTTTAATAATCTCTTTTTTTGGGGGTAAAGGGTTTTATCCCTGGTAAAAAGTAATAATCTAGTTCAAGCTTAAAGCTCCTTTTTTTTGTCATTTTACCAGCATAACTCATAAGCTAGTTCAAGCCCTTTAGTAAAGGGCCTTTACCATATCATCGTGAGCTTTTAAGCTAAATTCATCTTAAGCCATTCACTACTACTTAAGCCCGCAAAGTAAAGGTTTCTCTTGGATCTGTTGTTCCAATATACGAAAACATAATAAGCAGATAAAGATGACAAACATTCCTACTGCTTCTTCGCTGAGGCATAAACTCAGCTCATATTTATAGGTATTAACCTAAACCTAACACCAACAAAAAGTAACCGAATTTATTTCATCAAATCATACAGCATAAATAATAGGTGCAAATGATTAATTAATAATTATAAACGACTGTAAACCAATCAAACAAATGTGTAAAAGTAGAAACAGAAAAGAAAAAAAAAGAGGTTACCTTCGTGTAAGGGAGAAATTTGATAAATAACAGTGACAATTTGAAACAAGTGAATGGATTAGAGGATCAAATTTTGTTGAAATGATTTGCACAAAGTTTAGGGTTTTTGAGTTTTGGAAACAGGAAAATAAAAAGTAAAATATTAGGTAGAAGAAATTAATTTTGATGTTTTGAGTTTTAAAAATAGGAAAAATAAAAAGTTTCCGTTGCCGGGACTTGAACCCGGGTCTCTCGGGTGAGAGCCGAGTATCCTAACCAACTAGACTACAACGGATTTGTTGATATGTTAGCAAGTGGAATTTATACAAATCTGCATACATTTGTGACCACACAGAACTTACTAAGATTTACGAGGATTTGATCTTTTGAAATAAGTTAACTTATAAAATAAACTTTGTTTGTTACACAAAATTATGAAATCTTTTATAATCCAAATGTCTCCATAAGCCTAAGTACATAGAAAAGGGCTTCTGAGAGTTTATACTTAGTTAAATTATTTAAATTTCATTAAAAATATAATGGATTATAAAGAAAATTGAAAATAAATCTAAATTTAATTTGATGTATTTTTATGCAATCTTACACTAATAAGCTTCAGCTTCAACTAATTTGTCAAACAATTTTATAAAAATATAAGCTTCAGCTTCAACTAATCCTACCTGCATACATCTCCTACTCAACAGCCTACCTCGCCCACTCCACCGCTCCATCTCCCGCTCCACCGCTTATCTGGCCTAACAAACTCGCACACCCTCAACTGCTTAGTGTGGTGTTTGTTATCCCAAACTTAAATCATCTTTCACGTATCACTTATGCACTAATATGGTAGAAAACTAAAAAGAGAAGTTGGAGAAAAAATGTAGATATAAGGAATGAGAATGGTGGATTTAAGAGTAAACCAAATGAACCAACACCCTCCCTAACATGCTAGGGAGGGGTATTTATAGTGAACATAAAACCTAGGGACACCTAGGGTTTGTAGGGTGGACCGGGCTTGGCTTTGGTTGGACTTTTGCCCGTAACACGTACAATATTAGCTTAGCTAACGAGCCCGTGTCCATTTCTAGTCTATTACAAACATTACAAAGTTCCTTTAACGTAAAGACCCGACTTAATCTATAATGACTATTACTTTCTTTATAATGACCCTTGCTTTCTTTGTTCGACTTAATATTTTGAGGCTAACAATCTCCCCCAAAGTAAGGTCATTGAAATTCATTGTCTTTAAGCTCTTGAAGTTTTGGTCTGTTGTCTTGAACTTTGTTGTAGTAGACTTTGTTCCTTCATTCTTTGTGATATTTGATCTTGAGCTTTTGTTATTGTCTTTTGACTTTGTCTTTTATATTGATATATTTAAATCATTTCTTATAATGGATGAACTTAATAGAAGTGACCGACACTTTAGTCATTTTTTTATGAAGACCGACACTTTCTATTCTTGAACATCCTTGAATCGCCTTGTGCTTTGGACCAACATGCTCATACTTTGCATCATCTTGAAAGCTAACAATCTCCCATGATATACCAATTGTCTTTTGAATATTGAGGAAGGTCTTTTGTCTTTATACGTTATGAGAATTCTTGATTTCTTAAGGCTTTGATGCTAATAGTATGTCTTTATAGCTTGAGTATGAGCATGTGGCAATGAGTCCGACGGTGCTGGAATGAGGTAGTGACACCCTCAAATTTCAATGATCTAAACTTGAGTGATTTATAGCATGAAACGTGGGGCAGAGTCTGATAACATCTAGACTCGTGGTACAGAGCGTAATATATTACAAAAAGGGTGTCGAGTTCATTACAACTTATTGAAATGTGCACGTTAAATAAAATACATCAAACATGTTGAGAAGGAAACACTCAACAAAGTACATTTAAACTTATTATTTAAACTACTCTTCAACCATCTCATTCCTGTTACTTATTCATGCTTTGTATCTTGAGGGTAGAAATGTAAGAGTGAGCGACAACGCCCATCAAGTAGCTATACACAAGGGTAGGAATATTTATGCAAGTGGATAATGAAATTAAATAATTTTGATTAGTAAAACAGAGCATATATCATAACGATTGAGTCATATGAGCATAAATAAGTATGACCCTATTTTTCGAGCTGAAACATAACTTGTACTACCTTTTCACATAATAAACATCATAATATTCTTACTCAAAAATTATATCATCATAAAAAGGCAACATTCCTTGCATTGCTTACGTGGGTGTGTTCAAACGACCCACCGGTAATATACGCCGTCCTAATTTAATAGGACCGCACTCATTTAATCATTCATACATCATTTTCTCATGAGCATGACACATCATTTCTGACCATCCATAAAAGGTCACATAAATATCATCATAGAAATCATTTTTAATGCATGCCAAAATAATTTGTACAGTATCAATGGTTACAAAAATGCGCATGAAATATTATTACTCAAGTTAAACAATTTGTTGGATCATAATAAGCATCATCATATAATAAAACAGTAAAACATTATTAAAACTGATCCAACACGACGTAGAGATTTTTAAGGCTAAAAATGGAGTATATAGCAACTTACTAGTCCAGCGCCGATTGTTGGTAAAAGTTAGCGAACCACGTTAAACTTCAGGGAAATATTAACTTCATATTAGTGATATTAAACTTTTATGAGGGTCGAGTTTAAAAGGGATACATTTGAGGAAATTGGTGTCATATTACTTTAATTGGTCAAGAGCTATTTATATACGCGATATTAGACACTCTTTCGTATTTTTTGTCGAAACGTCTACATCTTATCGGTTACTATTAGCTTTACTATTCACATCTTATGGTGCCATTCGTTTGTTTGTTGCATCCTCGTGGTATGTATGATAAGTTCCTACACAAGATAAGAATGTAAGTATATTCATTTTGTTTTCATCAAACATTATCCAATATAAAAGGATATATACATATTATTGTAACTAGTGTTACTTATATCTGATGACGTAGATTACATTCACAAAGATAATTTTCATATTCATATTACTTTTGTTTCTAAATTCACCTACATATCTTGTAACCTTGTAGAATTTATATTAGTTTAATACTTTATTGTATATCATTATATGGATATCTAAAAATAAAAGGTGCTATATTCCGTTTATAATAATATTATTATATTTTAAAAATTATGAGGTGCTACATCATCTCCCGGTAATAAGAATTTTGTCCTGAAATTCTGTCTCTTATGAATCGTATAAGCCATTCTTTCTCAATAAAAGTCTTAAATTTGTAAATATCGTATATTGTTTAAGCACCCTTTTATTTTGTTTTGCGGCCATATGTAATAGAAGTGTTGGTTGACTAGGATCTCCTTTATGTTTTAACAATGACAAATAAACGTTCAC